>UZAE01012878.1:4486-17635 GCA_900617975.1 Rodentolepis nana | reverse complement strand
TATCCACCTCATCTGTAGTTATACACAAAATTTCGGTTTCAAGACTCCAGAACACCTTTGTATAATATCGAAAAGTATCACATTGAAAGCAATGTTCCAACTATTCAAAGAGTATCAAAGATAAAACCCCTTACTAAAGAGAACTATATTCAAAATATAAATACTAGCCAATTGAGAAAAATAGCTAAAGGGGAGATTTTGTCCGTCTTCTTAATACAAACACGTTACATAAATGAGCACATATGTAACACGTATGTAGATTAAAAAGAAGGGGAAAATGTTGGCTACTGATCCAATAATTAAATGTTGCAGGAAAGTATGAAGATAACGATGTTCCAACCTGATTGATAGAGTTGGCAGATGCGGAAGTCAAGGTAGTGCCAACGACGAGGGCCAAAAGGGAGGCTGCAGGGTGTGCAAGGAATGTCCCACAGACGAGAGGAGAGGGAGCCGCTAGAGCACAACCGGCCAGTGCTGTGGACACCACTAGACCGGTGAGACGGGCCTTGGAAAGAGCTGCCCATACACCTATCCAACCGATGAGACTTTGGGGCTTCTGGGTGCGTCTAGCTGGTGTTAAAACCTTACTCTGTACAGCTGAAAAAATGAAAGTTGAGGAAGCTTAGTGACTCATCACCGAAATCCAGGCAAATATTAATTCAAATTCCTGCCCATTTACTGTCGTAGGAGATGAACTTTGACCGAAATAAGAATTACAGAGAAATCTACCGAGCGTTGTAAGCAAGATACTCATTACCGAAAAAAAGGAGTAAGAACGGAATATAAAGAACTTGACGAAAATCGAATGTGACGCTGAAATCAAGTTATTCAGAACCTTAGACTTCTGTGGTATTGGTGGAAAGATGTCAGGAAACAAAATTTATACATCAGGAAAGTGCCACTTTAAGAATTTTTTAAGAAACTCTTTGTGATAAAAACGGTGCTCTTAGGAATCTCGAATCAAATTTGACTTGAATTTCATCCCTATAGAACAAGAAAAGATTGTTACAACCAAGGAACATTTACTCAGAAAATCTTAAGGTGTTCTATTGAACGAATGGTACGTGCCAAAGTGTTAAAATTGATAAACTAACCGACCTCTACTGTTTCGAGGTAATTTTTCATTCGATATATTGTACATTCTCAAGGTGGGGTGTGTGATAGACTTACCTCCACGTGGTGCACCCTGGGCAACGTATACACAAACGGCAAAAAATCTATTAACCGGCAGTTGACTTCTAACTTCAAGCTACCATGGCCCGAATGCATGTCATATTCGACCCCTTCCATAGTACTCATTTTACCTTTTCTCTACCTTTGTCTGTCTGACCCCTTCACATCTGTGATTCATTATTCTACCACCCCCTCTTGACTTTTTGTCACTTTGATGTCCCTCCTCCCCCTCTCTATGAAGCCCAAAGTCAACTAAAGGGCTAATGATAACTATCAAAATGCCTGGCATAAATAAATAAATATTCTAAAGTTAAGAATTTACATTACTCCATTGCAGATTTTTTGAAAAAAATTTGAGTGCAATGTCTAAGAGACTGAGAGATCCATGAAAATGATCATAAAGACGTGCCACGGGGAAATTCCCATTCTTTTAATTACTGTTTGCTTGGATTAGTTACTGGAGTTTAAACAACATGCTATTGAAGACGCAAACGTTGAAGAAAAAATTCATTAGTTAATTGTTAAATACACAATCCCTGAATAAGTGAATATAGACAAAAATACTTACGCTTTTTAAGGACAGTTGTAGAAGGATTAAAGGAATTTACTAAGGATAATGCGTAGGTTGAGTTTAGACGAGGTGAGCTGTTTGAAGTGGTCTAGAAAAGAAGCGAAATGAGCCCCAAAAAATAATAATTTAAGTTAATAGTCAAATCCGAATTACCACATCAATATTCGAACAACGCCGTGAAGCATAACACAATCGAATATGAGTTTTAAGGCAAATGTGGAAATAGCGAACTACAGAATGGCAATGAAAAAGTGTCATTCTGATTCATCACCACAAGAGTCAGTTAGAAATATTTTAGAGAGAATTCGTAGCCTTGGATCTTCGCAGGTAAAACTTCCACTCAAGATATTTCGGGCGAAAGCAACAACTACGGGGAACTGAGTTTTCACAGACGAATTAAAGGCAGTGGTGGAACAATTTGGCTCAAAGTAAACACAATCCTGTTCTTGAAGATGGACAGAAGGAGCACAGAGATTTATAAAGATAGTGAGACAGTTAGCAAGACACCCAGCATCAATTAGAGGGTATTGGATAACGTCAAAAAGTGGGGAAATATTCGAAGGATTGTGAGAGAAGTGAAGACGAAGGCTTTGTGAACTTGTTACGAGGTTGCAAATACCGGCAACAGCTAGTGATATTAATTTGAGATAATCTGATGATTTCTTTCCCGAGGGATTGGTGGAAATGAGTTGAAGATGTTCTCGAACAACTTCAATGAGAATCAAATGGACGTCAAGACCAATAAGATGAGGACAATTGCGGGGATCGTGAGCAAAATTACCGAGATTCGCTACGATCTGAAAATTACAAATATTATGCATACATACATATAAATTTCAAGGGTTAATACTGACGCATTACTTGCTGTTTGTAATCCAAAACTTTAGTAACACACAATTCGTTCACTAGAGACTCCAGATATTGCAGACGTTCAATGCTTCCTGGAACTGCACGACCAACAGCACGACGGAATTCAGGATCAATTTGAAATCGGTAAAATGACTTCTTAAGTTTATTAGAGGGCATTCATCTAAAAAGTTGGAAATGCATGTAGCATTCAGGAAAAAATAGTATGATAAGTCAAAGAACATTTTTGAATAAAAACTCATTCTAAGGAGACGATTCAAAATAATAAAAACTTAGACTTGGCAACCCAAAATACCCACCTGCACTTGCCAATGCCCAGTGTGTTCATAGGCTAAAGGAATAAGGAAGCCCATAAAATTAACAGTTTCAATAACAACATCTTAAAATAAAATAACGACCAAATGTCATTACTTATAGTCTCCTATAATAACTTTTAAATTTATTCATCATATATAATAGATGTTTAATTCAGTTTTACTTTGAAGATGATTAGTCTTATTGTATATACGCAAACATTTAATATTTTTATCAAATGGCAGGCATTTTGATAGTTATCATTAGTCCTTTAATTGACTTCAGGCTTTACAGAGGGAGAGGAAAATCAAAGCGAAAAAATCGAGATGTAAAAGAGACCGACACAAAGGTAGATGAAAGGTGAAGTGAGTACTGTGAAAGTGGTCGAACATTACATACAATGGGGTCATGATAGCTTGAACCCAGAAGTCAACTGCCTGTTTATAGACTTTTTTGCCGCATGAATATATGTTGCCCAGGGTGCACCACGTGGAGGTAAGTCTATTGCCCAGGGTGCACCACGTGGAGGTAAGTCTATCACACACCCTATATACTCAAACATAAAGTCATTATTGTTTAAATAACTCTGACATGCATAAAGAATAATTTAAATTTAAATTTTTCATATATTTGTTTGAACAATTTAATTCGGTTTTTTCCCTCCATATGGTTGACTTAATAGAGAGCTCAGCCTAGTTTCGGTTTTCTCTCCAGCCCGTGCATTATTCTCTCCCATTAAAGTTCGTGTTTTACGTATGATGATCTATTTAGGATATATTTCTTAAACTTTGTACTGGAATTATTTATATAACCGACTTTTTCATCCCTTATTTTATTCATATTTTTGAAATTGGCAAGTCTTCAGGTTGAAAATTATTTTAGCATTATAATTATATTATTATTGCTTTCTGCTCTTTAGTATTAAAATTCAATGTTTCGCGAACTCGTGTGCTTATGTGCTGGTTTCTATGCCGGTGCCTATTGTCAGGACAAGTATAAGGTTTCCATTCATTATTCCTTCTTATAATTTTTTTAGATAAGCCCTGTTAAAGATCCAAAGGAACTGGGAGAAGACATTGCAAAGTTCTTAAAGGATTTTCTGACGGACAAGAGACCTTGATTTATTGGCTAGGAGTAGTTATTTTGTACTAATAAATTCAATAAATCGAATGCTATTGCTCTTATATAGTTTTGATCATTTTGCTCTCATTTGAGATTGAAAAGTGTTGCTTTGGTTATTTACTTTTCAGTTTATGGACCTTACTACGCTTCTTGATCAGCGTATTCCCTATTCAGATATTTCATCTCCTTGTTTAATTCTCGTCAATAGTCGAGGTCTTAATATCTCACATGAAGAGATTTTAGCTTCTGCATTTTCGAGTTTCTTCAATAAATCTCTTGAACTTTCCACAGCAAACCTTCTTTTTACTGCTAGGCAACCGTTTTCACGTTATACAAGTTTCCTTGATCCCATCTTCCGTCGATCTATTGGAAAGCATCAGGTCTATGGTTTTGATTTTGCTGATGAACTTGTCAAAAATCCACTAGAACGCTGTGGGGAAGCTCTGTTTCTGTCTATGAATCGATTAGTTTGTTTATTTATATTTTGATTTAATGTAACTAACTTTAGATCGACGATTTTGAGGTTCTATCAAAAGAACGCAAATTATTCCTCATGGTCGATGATCTGTCCTATGTTGAAGATCTTGGAGTGTCATGCAAGAAACTTCTCTCTCGTCTACTGAAGTCGTCCATTCATTATCTCCTTATTGGTTATCACAATACCAATGATGGTATTACGGATGATTATCTTTTTCATCTTCTTCACAGAAGAGCAGATTTGTTTTTGGATGTCTCGTCCTTAAATACCGGCTATTCGAATACGTTAGATGGGCAGGTGAGAAAAATTGCATCACTAGTTAACCATTATTTAGTTGACAATATCAACACCAAATAGCGGGATGAGTTCTGGAGAAACGCAAAAAGATCATTTCACATTCTTTGCTGAAGGGCAGACGGTCCGTTGCTATACTCAAGGATCTTCCAGTCTCGTCAGCTGAAGACAGTTGTAAATAAAATGTAATCTATTATTCCATAAATCCGAACTTCTAGTCCATTTCTGAACGGGTAATTCAGCCTACCCCCTACTTACTGACTAAATGGTAACTGATTTAATTGCTAGTGATGTAATCTTTAACGATTTTTTTAATTCGAAGTTTAATGCTTTTAGGTAATTTACTATATTTGCTCTTGTGTTAAGTTTTGTACAAGGTCTTGTTCAGTTATCTAAGAACGCGGACTGCCGTAGATGAGACAGCGATAGATGTTTTATTTTACCATCCAGCAAACAGTTAGCTATATTCCTGTTTCTTTTAAATTTCCACAATCAACATCTAAAGTAGGACCATTGCTTATCGAGGCCTTCATAGGACCAAATCTTTTTCCACCGTTCTTTCCACTGTTATACTAAGCGTAATAACCGTCATAGGGCTCTCATTAATTCTTTGAGAAGGCTTATACACCTCCATTTACGCACTTCTTCCCTTAGATTAGCCCATATGGCCTCACTTATTTTGGTCTCCTAAATGCTAATATATTTGCTTGTCCTAGAAACCACTGTGATTTCCTCGTTTTCATCTCTTGTCCAATACACCACAGTTCAATTAAACTTTTTATTTCCCGTTTCGGGTGGTGACTGTTCTATTCCTTTAGTCTTTATAATGTGCATTAAATTTGTTATCTATACTAGAGCTACTTGAAGTTCTGATATCTGCTTTTTCCCTAATATTTGATTTCATTAACTTTACTTTTTCACATTTTAAAAGTACAGTTAATTTTATAGTATTTCGCAGACCTATTGGATGATTTTTCGTGTTCTGTGATTGAAATCAAATGGTAACTCGTGTTTCAGTAGCGACGTCGGTTTAGATAAATGCAATAATCTAGTCTCAAGACTTCCATTCAGTTAACTTCCTTTTAAAATTAAAATTATATGGTTCGGAATATAAGGGGTTAGTAAAGCTCTTCATACTCCGAATATTCCGACTGGTTCACATTTTTATATCGATCTTGTAGTTTTGACGCATATCTCCTTATATAAGGAGTGCTAACTATCTGAAGTGTCTTGCATAACACATTAATTATGTCACGTGGGTGGTCTAAAATGTGAAGTAGCATAAAACAGGACTTTGGCTTGCTCATTTACTAAGGAATGATCATCGTTACTGATTTCTAATAAGTAGAGCTAAAGTAGTTTCTCAAATTTAGATTTATGATGTACTCATCTAAATTAAGCAATGAAGTATGTCAAACGTACTGTTTAATTTTTTAGGAGAATTTCAGATCAATTGCGTTGGGAGGTACCACCTATACGACAAGAAGGCAACATGTAAATGGCTGAACAATCAAAACGCATCAGGCAATAGAAAGCCGTCTTTGAATACACGAACCATTGAATGCAACACAAAATGATTTACTCATTTATCTAAAATTCGCTCGTAGTTTTAAGCGGTGCACACCGAATTTACAAATACCCACTTCGGTTCCCTTATCTTAATGGGGTCTTTTCTGGAAGCCTATCATGATGTGCTCAAGCAAGCTTCTTCTTTAGGTCACGTTTCCTTTACTTGGAGGGCCTAAGGTTTTCTTAAATACTCTTTAAATGCAATTATGTACCGCCGATTCGTGAAAAGGATTTTTTCCGTCTTGCACTCGTAAGGCCCAGCATTACAAGTTCCGGATTCAATAAATAATTCCCTGTCAATTTTCATAAAAATGTGCTGAGGTTTCTTTGACAACTGGCCTATCTAATTTATTATTTTGTTCGTTAGATATATTAAAATGACTTTACTACTTGAAACTCTGTTCTTGCGAAACGAGGTCCTGGAACTGCATGTTAAAATATTTGCTAAATGTTGACGCCTTCCTCGTTCGAGAAATGTAAAAATTAGGGTTAAGATGTTTGAAGTTTGTGAAGTTGAACATCCCTAATACTATTATTATTATCAAAACCTCTATTATCACATTTAGTATTTAATTTTGCCTTTGGAATAAATTAGTACAATGATTCATTATTGTTCTTATCTAAATATGTGTGCGTCACACAGGTAGTGTCGACCTTTGACAACCTCGAGAGGTCTATCGAGAGATAATTTCGTTGCTCGAGTATTTTATGGGTTAACTAAGTATGACTAAGAGCATACGCGCGATATATACACCTGACAGCGGTTAAAGTGGAAGCAAATATGCTCAAACTTCGGCCTCCCCGGCTCTTGGGTCGGTACCCCTTTTCAATCAGTCAGTGGTTGGGTATATAGCCCATCAGTGCATGATTGCGCTTCAGTATTTCTTTCGGGCTATCTGTATGTTCAGTCATCCTTTCATATGTGAGTATAATTATGAAATCGGCGCATAAAAAACTTTTTTTTCATTAATAAAACGTGACTTCTTCAAAGTTATGTCAACAGCGAATATTCCTAGGTAGCTCTACTAATTATAGGCAAGGCCTCAATGGTTTGGTCTGTTTATATACGGCAATTGAAGTTTGGCCGTATAATCCGAAACCCTATACTTGCCACTAATACCAATGAATGAAGCAGTTTCCAAAACAACGAACTAAACTGAGAGTAAGAAGTGAGAAATGCGTTTATACGGTTTAACATATTGCTGCATCTCACTGTTCTTAAAAAGAAAGCCATTTCTAAGCGCCTTTTATTCACGTGGCTTCGATGTCTGCCGTGGGGACCCAGGTTTTAGTCATAAGATACCAAGGAATATTGTTTTAATTCTTTTTCTTGAACGATTATTCTGGCTCCAGACCACAGGAGTTGTGAACTGTCAGCAGCGAGGCCTTAACTTTTCAGTCGCCCAAGGGAATTGAAGCAGATAATTTTTGAATGAATTGCAACAAAGGTCATTGGAACGCGTGGAGGTGTTTATAACTTACTGAACAACTCAAGCACCGATCCAATTTAACACGTCCAAAACCATTTTTCATGGCGGAAGTGATGATTTGTATCCATCCCTGATATAACTCCAACCCGACTACTAATCTCGTTATCAACATTTTTGTCATACTTTTTCTCTAGGCAAATAGAAGAGTTCTAAGATGGAAGTCTAAGGCTGTGCATTTCAAATAACTTTGCAATGAAATACCCTGGCTTTAGCTCTGAGGGCAGAGTGAACTTCGATCTTTCAGCTCTCATTTTTTATGGTGCGGGGTGTGCGATAGACTTACCTCCACGTGGTGCATCCTGGGCAACGTATACTCGTGCGGCAAAAAAGTCTATTAATCGGCAGTTGACTTCTGACTAAAAACAACCATGACCCCACTGCATTTCATATTCAAATAATTCCACAGTATTCACCTCACCTTTTTCTACCTTTGTGTCTGTCTGTCTCTTTTACGCCTGTGAATCATTATTCTGTCCCCCTCTCGACTTTTTACCACTTGGAAGTTCATCTTCCTTTCTGTGAAGCCCAAAGTCAACTAAAGGGCTAATGATACCTATCATAACGCCTGCCATTTGAAATAAATAATTTTTTATTATGTGAAGTATGGAGTGTACTTAAGTTGGTTAAATAGAGATCTGTACATGAAAATTGCCCATTTATAATGCTTAAATCTGCCAAATTTACACTTCATCAATTTCGATTCTAGCCTATGGTTTATTAGGCTAATTCTGAATTCTTTAGAATAGCTAAAATCGGTTGCTGTGTCACCATAATTTGGAATAGGCAAACGCGTTACCTATTATATGCGATTGAATACGAACAATTTAAAAAAACTGGTTTTCTAGATACCTTTTAACAAATTTTCCTCCCTGAAAAGTATGAAGCATGGAGCTCTCAATTATGCTAAATGAAAAATAAATGCAAGAATTATTTTGATTCAATAAACTAACTTCATTTCGTGAGACCCCATCCATCCGTTTTTAACAGGCATAATTTGAGACTTCTTAATTTAATTCATTTATTTCTGCCTTAATTCCCCACTTAGAAGCATACCCAAAACGAGTTTTGAGTTGCCAAATTTTTGTTCCTAACAGATCTAACTTAATTGTACAATTAAATACAATTTTAACAGGCAAAAAACTGTCGTTTAATTTAATCAAATTGAAGCTTATTGTAATTAATTAAGTTTCTGGGACAATTGTTCGTCTGACTAGGTTCTAATTAGTTCGTTCACGAAACTTTTGTAAATCTTTGAGACCAGTTGAATTGAAGGTGCCCTAGATAGACGAAGACGTTGCAATTTATTTCAAACAGCCGAAACGGATTTGTCTTCTCTACTCGTCCAACCACAATGTTGTCGACATGACTTTACGTCGGGTGTTTGAATCGTGTATCGAGGATAGTTATTTTTACTGTAAGGCAAAATTTTCTTAAAATTGATGTACTTTGGAATATTGATAAGTTTTCTTCAGCTTTGAGGTGATTTTGAGACATCACAGCAAAAGCTCTAAGTCGAAGGCGGAGTGGACTCTTGTTGTTAGTAATTTACAATCAACATCATTTATTCATTTATATCAAATGGCAAGCGTTTTGATAGTCATCATTAGCCCTTTAGTTGACTTCGGGCTTCACAGAAAGGAAGATGAACATCAAAGTGAAACAAGTCGAGACGGAGAGGAGGAACAGAAGAGAGTTTCAAAGACGTAAAAGAGACAGACACAAAAGTGGAAAAAGGTGAGGTGAGTAGTGCGGAAGTAGTCGAATATGACATGCAGTTAATAGACTTTTTCGCCGTATGAGTATACGTTGCCCATGGTGCACCACGTGGAGGTAAGTCTATAGCACACCCCACAATCAACATCACAAATAGTCCGCGTTGGAAAGAACTTTCACTGTCTGATGTTGTGGGTTTTTTTCGCTTTGAATTTAATTCCTCCCCTACCTGGTAGTCCTAATTCCACCGTCGGGTTGAATAGAAAAATTCATGGTCATTGCAAATTTCGGCATCCTATTGAATATTAATTCAAAAATTCTCAGACATATTTGCTGCATTTTTAACGAATGAAGTTTCGTAGCTCTCAGGCAATCTGGACTTTTCGATCGCGAGAACATTAACGTTAAAGTGCTTTCTTGATTCCCCGAACCAAATTCATGGGATACCCAGCAATTTAAACGAAACGGCGCATTTGATTAAGGTGTTCACGTATGTTTTCCCCCGAAACGGCCACAAAATAATTAAAATAATTATCATAAGGCTTCCAAATTATTTGACCGATATTAAAGTGACGGCAACGCCAGTTCATATTTGGACTGATTAAGTTTTATGCGTTCTTATTTTATTTCAATTAGTTAAATAACTAACCATTATTACTTGATTAAATTACTCGCGGAAAAAGAATTAGTTATATTTATTGTGGGATGAGTTAACAAATAGGGATGCAATCTTCTCATCGGAGTGACTTCTGGAGTCTATTTCTCACCCAATTCAAATGTGCTCATGGCGTATCGTAATAAAATTGTGGGAGATTACGGGAAGCGAAAATTTCTGAATGTCACTGAATTGAGGTAGTTACTATTCACTGAATTAATGATTAGGGAATTCGGTCCTTCTAATGATTTTGAGACCTAAAGCAGATGCTATAATTTAGAATGAGTACAGAGCAAAACATGGGCAATTTTTTTCCCAAATCATTAAGCTTTGCCTGTGGACAATATGACGGGCTTTTACCCCCCCCCCCCCCCCTCTTTCTGTGGCTCTTGTTCAAGTGGCTGCGCTGGTTCCAGTACTCATTCAAACCGGGAGAATAAAATTGGGGGGCTGACGAAAATGGAGTTCAAAAAATGTTGAAAAATACGTGGTCAAGCCTTCAACTCAAATGGTAAAGAAAACTATCATCTTGAGTACAAGCCCTGAGCACAATATGTGCCTGTCTCGCTTTTATCAACTCCGATTACTGAATAGTGAGTAGGCGAGCGTCAAATCTCCATATAGGGTTTATAACATTCGGGGTGGGAGGCTTTCTTTGTTGAAAGTTTCACCCGAAGGGTCTTTTAAGAAAACTCTTCAAAAGCAATTACCTTGCAATCCAGCCGTGCAACAATTTAGAATTCAGCTTCATAACTTAATCGGCAAACATCTGCAATCATTACGAGTTATACTAGTTCACCAACACAAAATCTTATGATGGAAGAAAAGATTGGTCCCACTGTCAATAAGCAGTCACAATAACAACCAAAATACGAAATTTCTCATGTTTGATTTTAGCTCTATGCACACACAAATATTCTCTGTTTTACCAGTCCTTGGAATGGCCCACGCGTTGTCCTCATTGAACTATGAATTACTCATATTTCGTTCGCAGAAATACGTTTGTATGAGGTCGGTGTTTCTTTTATAGCAATCATTAATTTCTATCTCATCGAGATGTCTCTATCAGAGGATCGAGTTTTTGACGCTAAAGCGCATTCATCGGATGAGGAAGAAGATGATGCTCTTTTCAACTCGTCATCTTTCCGAGCATTCACACCACAACTCGATCATTGCGAACGACAAATTATCCGTTGTGTTTTCAATGACGATTTGGAAGGCTTCATCAATTCTTATGCTGGACCCTCCAAGCTTCTTGAGAAAAGTATCCTCCTTGGCGATTTACAAGTAGGTTTTTTCAATCAGTTTCATTTTTCGCACATGGTGATCTAACCGGCGCATAATTTATGCCTTTTTCAGTACCTCTCTTCGTACAGAGCGATGAAGTTCCCGAATTGCTTGAACCAAGCTAACATCGTGCACATTGTTTCACTATTTTCTGCTCATCGGATTCTACAGCACCTATTGGTTGATTATCCTGCAGCAAGGATTTGGAGTACGACTGAAGTGAGTTTATTTATGAATTCCTCTTAACACCTACTTCAAGCAATATTTGTTCTATTTGCGAATTTTACTTCCGATCATGGTTTCCTCTATTCGTACTTTTTTTGTTTTACACGTACCAACCAAAAACGTGGATGTCTCATTAATTTGAAATCTATTCAGAAAGAAAGTCAAGTTCATAGTAATTGGACTGCTTAATAGCGACATTTTAAAATTACGAGTTTTCAACAGGTATAGGAAATGTGTGTATATCAAATGGCCGGCTTTGTGGTAGTTGACTTGGGGCTTTGCGGAGGGGAGGAACATCAAAGTCACGAAAGGTGGCGGGGGGGGGGGGACAGAAGAGCAATTTACAGATGAAAAGAGATCGACACAAAGGTAGAGAGAAGGGTAAGGTGAGTACTGTGTTGTGGTGGAATATGACATACAGTTAGTTCAAGTTGAAAGTTTCTTACACTTTTCTACCAACGGGCATTTTCTCTATACTTAAATTAATAATTTCAGTCTCCTCTACAGTATTTTTACGAACTTTTATTTTTTGCATCTTGTCAAGCACGGTTTCATTGCCAAATTTTGTAAATGACTATAAATTATGAACAATAGTATTTGCTTGCATACTAATCAAAATATTACCCTTAGAATAGTGGAATTTGAACTTGACAGACACTTTCAAATAGTTATTTCTTTATGAGGTAGGCTGGGGCTATAACGGCACCTTCAATATATTTTACAGGAAGGAGTCAATGCCCTCCACATTTCAGCTGCTGTAGGTGACTATATGGCTCTTCGAATGCTTCTTCAAAGGAAAGATGCTCCCATCAGTGAAACGGATTCGGTAACTGAAAGTATATGCATTATAGAACGATTATCCAATGTCCATTTCAATGTTGTTACTCCTCAAATTTTTAAGCTGAAGCGAACCGCCTTGCATTATGCTGCGGAGGCCAACTTGGAATCAGTTATCACTCTTTTGTCCTATAACAAGGACCTGTTGAAATGCGTAGACACTGTGAGCCCATTAATTGACTTTTTTACATAGGACTTGAGTCCTGATAACTTTACTAATTGTTCTAGCGATTTAGGATGAACTGACACCTCTTGAATTCATTCGCTTTGAGGGTCGACCAACAGTGCAGCAGTTTCTCAAATTGCACACTGATCTTCTTAATAAAGACGGAGAGAATAACCAAGGTTTGGAAAGTAACAACGGGAAGGTTTGTTGCAAAGCTTAAGCAAATTATGATAATTTGATAGTTAGAAAACTTATGGATATGTAGTAATATTAGGACGATTAAATAGAAGAAGCTGTAAGCCCTTTTACTTCCTAAGACTTCAATAGCTAGAGAAAAGGAAGAACACAATACACTTGGGAGTTGGGTGGGTTGCCGAGAGGGGTGGGGTGGGGGGGGGGGAAGATGTG
>UZAE01012877.1:0-30313 GCA_900617975.1 Rodentolepis nana | reverse complement strand
GGGCATTTTTGATGTGTTGGGAGAAAGTGGCTACTTGTTGATTTGTTGATCTTGGTGGCCTAAAACCTGCTTGTTCACTCCTAAGAATATTGTTGGTCTCAAGGAACCAGGTCAGCCTCCTGTTAACCATTCTTTCCATAAGTTTAGCCAGCACGCTTGTGAGGGAGATAGGCCTATAGTTGTCAAAGTTGCTAGGGTCTTTGCCCTTTTTTAGTACTGGTATTACTATGGCAACTTTCCATTGGTTAGGTACGAGACTGGTCTCCCAGATTTTGTTGTAAATCGTCAGCATGGTTTCCTTGGCTTTTGGTCCCATCCTAATTAGAAATTCTGGATGAATACCGTCTTTGCCAGGTATTAGCTTGATAATCCAATCACTGGGTAAATGCTAAGCTCCAATTGAGTGAGCACTTTTCGAAAAAATGTTACTTATCGGCTGGAGATATTGAGAGCGAAAAATCCCCTCAAAACTAGTAAAGACTCTAAGCAAGAAATGCAGCCTTAAAAATTCTAATGTTCAATTCTTGAAGTGGGTGCAGTAAGTGATGGTGACAACAATGTGAATTTGTACCCTTCACATTGGTCTAATAAAAAAGCATTATATGTTAATCAAATCTTAAACTACATCCTCAAAACCTCAAAGTTTCCCATGCTTCTCAGCAAAAAATCCTGGTATAAAATGCGTTACCACCGCATTCCATTTGTTTAAAATGAATTGACCTTGAAGCAGAAATAAACGCAAGTTGTCGCTTGATATCTGGAAGGAGAGTGTTGGCCTGTTACTATTAAAGGGCCTTTCTGAATTATACAAAGAGTGTGATGATTAGCCGGGCGAAGTACTAGACTACAAACGCAGACTCAGGCAGACGGAGTTAAGAGCAGAGAAGGTTCACCCGATAAGTTGGGTTGAATTTCTACAGACCGGCTACAAAATAATCCACTTTGCTGTGGAAATTAAAGTACAATTCTAACGGGTTACTTGAGCATGATAGTCATTGTCATAGTCTAGTTTTCTTTATAAAACAACTAAATGTAACGAAACTTGATAATAATGCATAAATGCCTCAAAAAGGTAACGTATGCCAAGACCGGGGAAATTCGTGTGTTCTAAGGTATCTCCCTCTGCTTTCGTTTTTATCAATTTCCCATTTTTTAAAAACAGGTTTTCATATTTAGAGCATTATTCCAACAGAACAGAAAGAGTACATGCAAAACAGGCCAATGGGTGCAAGGATTCGTGAGTAAAGTTTGAAGTATCATCATCATCATTTTATCATTCATAGTTGCCATTTTGGATACAGCTGTTAGGTTAGCCTATAATGAATCCGAGAATCTGGGTTTGGATCTAAGAAAACACAATTCCCAAACTGCAAAAAAGACAAAAAAATGATGCGGAATTTCGTTATTACGTAATCTCTTTTGTAATTCGCTCACTAGAAAAAAAATTTACGAATATGGATTACACTACCCACAAATCGAATCTAAACAAACAACTTATTTCCCCTCACCAATCATGTGATCTATGATCTATTGGTCAAGTCAGAAATTGAACTGGACGGAAGATGAGAGAAGGGAAGAGAGAGAGATGAAACTAGGTTTGTCTTAGCGATGAATGCATTGCCTCAAAAGAAAACGAAGGAGGAAGGAGCGAACCAGGATCAATAAACCGGCTAGGGAAACAGAATGGAAAGAAATAAAGGCATTAGGAATATCCAACAGGTTTCGATTGTCGTAGACAGCAAAAATGAGTGCAAGTCAGCCGCGTGTGTGTGTGTGTGTGTATTCAAGAGGGAAGGTTAGAGGGGAGACGAGGGCAAGTAACTTTAAATAAGATTCTGTTGCTGCTGCTATTGTTGTTCTTGAGTCTCAACGGTGGGTGGTGTGGAGGCCTCTGCCAATGTCTCTGGTTGAGCATGAGTGTCGCTGGAGGAAGCACCTGATTTGGGATCGCTAATGAAACCGTCTACGGCAAGGAGAACGGAGGACGAGTCACCGCTTTCAGAAGTGCTCTGTTGTGGCTTCATGTAGTCAGGGATCAATTTGGCTATGAGTTCGGGATTTGCGGCTCTTTCTAAATGAGCAGAAAAGAAAAGGCATCAGCGATACAAGACATTTATTTGTCGATTAATCAGTAGCAAAAAAAGCATTCCAACATGGTAAAAAACCCATCTAAATTGCAGTTAAGATCAAAGAATATGACAGAGCGATAATTTGGAAGGACTCTCACCATCCTTCACCACTGACCTTTATGTTGTAGGCTTTTCTCCCTGTCAACGGTCATTTAAAAATGCGAATTCTACTCATAGTTTCAAACAAGACTGATAACTTCACAAGACCACAAGGAGTGAGAGTAAAAACCCCAAATCGGATACAACAGTTTTGAAACACAGAGCAAAAAAAAACACTAACAGAAAGTACTGAACTTGGCCTAAGACGAAACGCAGAAAAACCCCTCAGCTCTCTTACACCAGAACACGTACGCAAAAGCAACAAGTTAAGGCAGAATTTTACAACACAACCTTGGGGTTGAAATGCAGCCCCTTCTATTGAAATTGACTGAAAAAACAGATTTCGTAAAGGTAACAAAATTAGCTGAACCCTTCAAAATAAGACTACAATCTATAGGCATGGTGCATACTAGTAGCTCCACGATATTTAAATGCTGGTTTAAATTTTCATTCTCATTTGACAACTAGATTAAATTATAAAAGCACAATATGTTAAGACAGGATAAGAGTACTAGACAGATATGAAGTTAAATGCATCGTTTTATTAGCCGAACACCAGTCATGAATATAAGATAGTGGAAAATTAAGAAGCTTAAGAAAATAAGGAGTCTGGGAAAATTACCGAGATATGAAAATTTTAGATCAAGCGCTCTGTAATGTGACGATAATGTTGCAAGACTTTCTCTTAGTTTGTGGAATATAGCATATACAACCACACGTGATTTCAAAACATGGGCCATGGAAAGAGGTTAAATTTACCTTCAGTTGTCCTGAAGATTAATCCAATGAAATCTCTACCTTTCAAGGACGGATTGGTAGAATTTTACTTTCCTTATCCTACGGTTATTTGAAATTGAAAGCCTTGCATTTTTAGGATTAATACACATTTCAACACAATTATTGCATAATAATTATGGCCGAGCGCATAAAATAAACAAAACATAAATGATATTTTGGCATTTTAATTAGTTCAAAGAGACATTTCTTTCTCTTCAATCATCGACCTTTAAGGCGTTTATAGATTCGCTACCTTTACTCAAGCCACGACTAACGAACTTTACTCTGTTAAAGGTTGCTGCAACAGAGGAGACGAAGAACTTACAACAAAGATGGGGGAGGGGGGAGGATAGGAGCTTTTTCAGCAGAATGACCACAAAATTAGAGAAATAAGATACAAGATTTGGGGCTTGGCTCGAGTACACAAAAAGAGGTGCTCCCTAACGAGACTGGGAATTTTCCCAAAGTCTAACAGAATAAAATCGCAAGTTTGCAGTCAATATATGTTTGGCGCATAGCAACAATGGCATAACAGAAGGACAAAGAGAGACAATGTACCAAAAAGATTGAACGAAAACAGGGACCTGAGTGAGATAGGCAGATGAGATAAGTAGTAGAGAGGTGGACAGGGTGAGACCAAAGTAATCGATACGCCAGTGTGCCTTAAACACCAATAGAGGAGTGCGTTAACGGAGCTCAGTTTGATCAAGTAATCAGATATGGAGGCACATGTGAAGAGTAGTCCTAAGTCATTAAGAGGTTATGGGATTTTCAAACATTTGCTCAAAACACCCTGCAATTACCACCAAATAACCAATATAAGTTAGAGCTTAAACACCTTAAGAGGATAATGAAAAAATAGGAAAAAAACTCTAAAGAGAGGTAGAAACCAGCTATTTGAGCGCAAAACGGTGGTGGATTATCACATGCACAGATCGAATTGACGGCCGTCAAAAATCACTACTTGAAATTCAAAGTTGCACACTGTAGGCGGTTCCTTCCGTCTTGAAGTCAAACAAAATCCCAAATAAGGTGTGCTCTGCTTATTTCTTTTTAAAATAATAAAATACTGGTTAATAATTAAACAAATTACCGGATTAAGAACTATTTTCTAAAGATTTAGACTTGGCAAGGTTTGAAATAGGATCCTTTTCTAATTAGAAAGATTATTAGAACTCAAGAGAAATGTTCACTTACCAGGAAATGAAACGCTAATTATACAAGCATTTTCAAATGTAATGGTGCATCAAATAATCTTAATCTACAACCATGCTATCACACACCACTTTTCTAAGTGTTTAGAGCAAAATCATGATTCTATAATTGATCCATGATTTCAGGAGTTGTGTCAGAACAAGGGATGAATATCGGCACCACGAATATTGACGAAGATTTGACTTACCATCCTCACTAAAGTTGAAGAGGGGAGGAAGGGGTGTTTTGTCAGGCAGTGTGGTACCCTCAAGACGCAATTCATCAAAGAAAGGATGTAGACAGGCTTCTAGGGGTTTTAGTCGTTTCGAGGATGTGTAGTCTAACAGCTTGCTTACCAGTTGAATAGCGTCAGGGGAGGTTTGAGGGCGGAATACCTATAATGAGAATAAAATTATTATTCTATAGACTCTGCTCGGGGGATCAGAAAGATGGATGGCGTCAAAAACAGTAGTGGTTAATCTGGGGACCTGGTTTAATTGATTGATCAGAAATTCTGCCAACTTAGCTTGCTAATAAGAAACTTATTTCGATTGTAAATAATACCATAGATTAATTCACACGTGACGCCATTGGAAATAACTGGAACGTTGACAGATAATCTGAAGGATAGGCTGTAGGAAACATTTTACACCAAAGCTACTGCCAGAAGAAATCAACCAAAGAAATCAAAAGGCATTTTTGACTTCAATATGAAATTAGGATCTGACGCCAAGCATCAAAGGAAAGAATTTCAGATCTGAGGCAAAAAAGTGATCAACGCGTAAATGAAAAAGTCGTCTTAGAACGGAATTTTCAATAAGCGAGTGATGAAATATTCCCTTGTAAATAACCAGGATTACATGAGCGAACGCGGATTAAAACGATCGGATATAACGCTTAGAGAAATCAGGGCAGAAGAAGAGGGTAATAACTATATTCAAAGCGTGGTGTAAGCGGAGATTTACTGAAGTACATCTTATAAGTAAGAAATGGTAGAAACAGATTATAAAAATCAATGAGAATAATTAGGAAAGACAAATGGAATAATAGTGAGGGACATGTCGCAATTACTACTTTCATGTTGGTCTGTGTGTTGACAAATCCTTCTGTATAACCTGGCGAAGTTGCTAATTTAAACTACTCCCAGTTCATCAGTGGCAACATGTTTGGTGGATTAGAGGTATTAGACAAAGGAAGGGAATGGAAATGGACTAAATTAAATAATGGAAAACGAGATGCACACTGTAGGACTTTAAATTAAAGAAGTAACAAAAATATATTTCCATAACATATTTTCCTACTAGCCTTGGTAAATCCCATATAAATTCAATTACCCGTGATCCAATTCTGCAGTTTAAAAACGGTAGTTACGCAAATTGAAATATATTAGCAATTTAGATTCTTTTCACGCGATATAAGTGCGTAATTTGATTGCGAAAAAAAACAGCTCGAACTCCTTAAACTCTTAGAATTAAGTAGTATTTGCGCAGATCTCAAGATTTTAAATAGATTTTGAGAGTACGGGTATCAGCTTTCCCGGGGGGGGGGGGGGGAAACGTGTTGCGTGTTTGGAAGGCTTTACAAGCAAACAAAAGCAAGGAAGATTTTTACGAGCTCCAAAACAACCCCACAAAGGTTATAGTCCATTGGTGAAGAAGGCTGTGGTGGTGTCCAAGAATTAGACAATACCAAGACCAAGACAATTAATTTGGGGGGGGGGACGGACGGATAGAATGCACGACAAAAGGATAGGTTCACTCAGCTTGAACTCAGTATGTCACAACTATTGGTATCAGCCACAAAGGACAATTTAATCGATTTAATAGCAGTAAATACTGAGAGATAGGAGTGTAAGATGGTAGTCGTACTCCGATTCACAGGCACGAAAAAATCCGTTCCATTAGAACAAATAAATTTAACCTCAATTTCAGATTTAAAGTACTTATTGCATTGCTGATTAACAGTGAATTTCGTTTGTCAAAATATGTTGTCTTTTAGCCGTAAGTTACTCGCTGAAACTTCGCATTGTTGAGTTATAGCTCATTCTCAACGTGGTGTTTTGTAAAGAAGCAGTACTACTCTGCACTGCGTAATTCAAGAATTTGACCTAAATCGGAGTTAAGCCAATTTTCGTCAGTGAGAGTCCTCGAATAGTCCTCTGATTCAAGATGCCTATAAATTAAATATCATGGCATTGAATTTGGAGGAATAGAACCCAAACAAGAGAGCCGTGGAATAATGAAATATAAGAGGTGAAGAGATAGATCCATTAGGAACTTTTCGACTGTGACGTAGTGATAAGCCAATAGTACAATGTATAAATTTAAGACAAAATATGCCCAACTGTTTATGAGCCGTTTCTAAAAGTGCATAAAAAGACCTCCTTTTCGGTTATTCTACCTTTACGCACTTTCAGATCATTGGAAAATCATTTAGCCCCTCCAAGGTTAGGAGTCATTAGCATAATACCTTAGAAAACATGCTTAGCAGTGATAGGTGTTAGTCCTAAGCAAAGACAAGTGGAGATAATAAGTGCTTGATCGATCTTCCGCTCCAACATGGCCTTGACCCCAAAATACAAATGAGGCCACTTAATATGCATTTCATTCATATAGGGGTGGAGAAATCATATGACGAAAAAACTGGCCTTTATGCAAAAATTGTCCATTCATTTTGCGTAAAAGAGCTAAGCTCCTTGTGGTTAGGATAAGGTGTGCTTACAAAAGTTGGAAAGTAATAAACTATCCGCACAGGTGTCCCAACACACACCAACACATATAGTGGTTGTTGGTATTTGAAGAGAGCATTTTGACAACTTCAAATTAATTTGCCTTTCCTCTGGTACAATCTTAAAGCTATGTTCATCACCCAAGACAAGCTAATCATAAGGGAAAACTAATCTTCTCCCCTCCCCCCCCCCCCCCCCGCACCACCAGAACGCCATGAATAGCCCATCGTGTAGTGAAACGCTTTCGGATTAAATTATAACCACGATATCTGCTTTCAAAATTTCATTAAAACAATTTCTGCGAAGAAAAATCGAAATCAGATTGAAGTATCAAACCACAAGTGACAGTTCTTCCATTTCTCAGCACATAGTTATACAATTTTCAATAACAGAGGAGACAGGCAACCGTTTCCGATCCTAATTAATGATGATTGATGGCCTAGTGAATACTAGGTAGAAATCGATCATTGATAAGCACTCTATAAACACTTCTCAAACAGTCACGGAGCACTTTCAACGGTCTTTATTTAGGTCCGAAAATTTGTTTAAAGCGATCTGTGAAATTACAACGTGAGCTCAGAGTTAATATTAAGTGGACTCACATGAACTCTCAGACTTGTTATAAATATCTCCAACTCTGCTAACTATTATAAACACGAGCCATAGTTCATAAGAAAACCAAAGGGATTAATCTTGATATTTATAGCTCCATAGGAGAGCATTGAGCAAAATGTTCCGCCCAAAATGATTTAAAGCTTATTGGGAGTTGGAAGTTGTCTTGAATCAATTCATTATGCATATACACTCGACTCAACTTCCCGCACATTGGACAATATAACCCAATCTACTTTAGGAAGGACATTTTACACAAGTGGAAATATTTAAAACATATATATATAGCAAAAAATGACCATGTATGTAGTCTCCAAAGTAATAATTCCCGCTCAGCATTCAATTGTAAAAGAAAAAAAACTTATTTAATGCCCCGCACTGGCAGAACTGGCACAAGTGAACCAAAATTCATCCGAAGAATTGAGCGCTCATTAGAGAAAGCATCTCGACTAATGGGGTGAAGAATATTTTAAAGTAAACAACTTCCTACCCCCCCCCCCTCCCCACGCACACACACATTAACTGCCTCAATTTTCACCTTCAACTCCCGAATTCGAGAACCATCAAAATTATGAGTTGGGGAGTTGAGGTGAACTAGCCAAACCAATGGAGTTAGCCGTTAACGCCTATGTGAATCTCTCCACTTTTAAAGGAGAAAAAAAATTCACTAATTAAAAAGCTGCTGTAGGAAACTGGAGAGAAAGGGAATCAGTTCAATTGCCGGAAATATGTAGCGTCCACAAGGAAATGCGGCGAATTATCTAAAACTAATAGTCAAAGCAGTTCAATTGAGCAAAACTAAAAGTAAATCCAAAGGCAATTATGCACTAAATTAAAATCTTAAAAAAGTACACCTTTTAAAACGTGGTACTTAATTTGACAATGCGATTGCGTCCGACTCATCAAACTACAAAAGGAATTATAAATAAATAGTTAACGAGGCGCGCGTTGTGATAGGTATTAATGAAACCCCCCCCCCCCCCAGGAATGTATTTGAGAGCTGATTTGGTGATAAATTTACCCTCCTAAAGTAATCAATTGTAGACCAGGCCAAAGTGACATGCTTGACTCATCTCATTACTTATGATGGATACCGAATTCACGAAATACAATACAGACTGTTGTATTTTATACGTAAGAGGAAATTTTCTGAAAAGTTATGAAGCCTAAACAACCCAGGGCATTAGTTGCCTCTTTTGCTCTAAGTTATACACAGTTTTGCTCACTAATGTGATGCCATAGTGGTCAAATTCATATTATCAAATGACAAAACAATTCAATCCCACAAAAGTCATAGAAAGATGAAACTAGGCCTTGCAAAAAGGATGTAAAATGCAGTTAAGCCCCCACGCCACCGGCAAGAAATATCACGTCAGGTGAACAACTTGTGAGGTCAAACCAACTTTCGTCTGGTCAATCCTATTTTGTCAAGTTAGAAATAGGAATATACTTATACCACTGATTGGTTGTTCCTTTGTCGGTGAATAAAAAACACCAATAAGAAACAAACTACTCCCAAAGTAAACCAACAACGCAACACTACACTTCTTCTCTTTTCTCCATCCCAGGAGCAGGGTTACTCTGTAGTCCAGCATGGCAGAATCAATCGGGTTTGCACCATTCCAACAGCGCTGAGACAACCATACAGAAGGGGGTAAATTAGCCCTCTTGGAAAACAGGAAAATATACAGAAAGCTCTTTAAAAAAAGTAATCACCTCATCAATCTTGACATTTAATATAAAGTAAAAAAGGGCATAATTCTATTAATCATTGGTGGAGTACATCTATGGTGAACTATGGCCTGTAATCTCCGATTCGTTAAAATAAATTAAGAATACACTGTTCTTTCAATCACTAAAAAAAGAAATAAATTGAAGTGCCCACAATAATTAAACAACTGGCCAATAAACACTTGAAATGGTGGGTGAGCAATAATGAGTATTGAATATCCTAATAAGTGAATATTCTGCAGGCGAAATCAGAAAATCAAGTGAAGTAACTCATCCGCTGACTTCAATTACATACTCTCTCTCTCTCTAGTCCTTAATGAACTACTTGACGGCTTTCTGACAGAAGCCTATTCCCAACGAGTAATTGTAAAATATTTTTGCTTTTCTCATGGCTTTTATTAGCAAGTATAATGTTCCACTCAAATTGCTTCCTCCCGTTACCATCCAATTTTGTTCTAGTAAAAGAGAGATGTGACCATCCATAAAATGACCACACAGTAGTTAACGAGGAAGGCCTATTTGGTGTAGAACTAAGGGAAATCAAAATCATATAGGAATATTTCAACATATTGGATGCCAATCATCAAGAGTCTACATCGAGTATCAAAGAATATTGAGCCCAGCAGTCAATAAGCATACTGAGGCAACACCAAAAGAATGTGGAAACACGGTCACATAACTTAGGTGGATGGATGACATCATGGAGATTCTGGTGAGAAATTTGGAATTCCATCAAGGCCATTTTTTATCAGAGCTTGACCAGTGTGCCGTTGGTCAATCCGCTCAATAAGTACGCCACTGGTTGGAATTGAACTCTGTAGCCTCTTACCACACAGACAAACACACTTTGACCCACATGGATAAATGTGCGAATTTCTTAAAAACCTAACTTTTACACAGTCGTGCCTACCAAAATAAACTCAATCTAGGGCGACTCATCATATAACTGACAAGTGAAAATGTTAATTTTGTGAGAGTAGTCACTGTTATGCTCATAAAAGAATTGGGATGTTGGCAGCAAATATGGAACACTTTCTCCCCCCCCCCATTTTCAAATGGATGTTGCCTGATAATTGTCAGTGTATATTAAATTGTCCCCATTAAGTGAATGGCATACACTAGATAATGTGTGATGTTAAATATTCGACAATTCAACCAGTCACTCAGCAATAACAAAAGTAGACAAAATTAAATAGAGGAAGAGCAAATTTCAGAGCATATCATAAAATACAGCAACAGAATTGTTTCATTGCAGAAGACCATAGCAACAACGATTTGTAAAGGGAGGAAAATATGCCAGAGGCACAGAAACACCCATTTAGGACATGCTTAAATGAGAGTTGCATTATCTCACCTCCTAAATCAAATACAGTTTATAAGTACAGGCAAATCATGAGAACAGCAAGTCTCATCAACCAATCATCACATACAGTTACCAGCAAAAAGCCAAAGTGATTCAATTTACGGAAATGATTTCCAAGCCACCATTTTCAAAAGCATTGACAAGTGGGATTCGACTTAACTTTTAAATATAGTACTTTAGCGTAAAGAGGGGGAGCTTACCTTTGGCCAAGGATGTGCCTTGATTTGGGGGAATTTGAACTCGCGATAATCTGGATTCATATCACGAATCTGCTCATGAGAGGGTGTGCCAAGCACTTTGATAATTTCCACCAACTGGTCTACTCCACTCTCACCGGGGAAGATCGGTTGGCCCAACAAAAGCTCTGCGAATACACAACCCGCAGACCAGACGTCTAAAGGCGGAGAAAAATCGGGATAGGAGTGAAAGCGAGCTGAAAAAAAACTAATCTTTTGCGGAGGGCACGGTTCCACTTCCTCCCCTTTATAAAGCTCAAATCGCCAACTTAAGGTGATACCAATACTCAGACTACAGGAAGGTAAAGGCCTTTAACTCAAAATGGCGCCCCATTTTGCTTATGTATATTTTATATTCACAATGCATTAATGGTTGGCTAATTAGTAAAAAAAATTGCAGCAATGACAATCCCTTATGTCCAAATACGAATAAGAACTTATTAATCGATTATCAAGTATTTTGTTCTCATTCCCACCACTTATGCTTACCATCGGAGATCGTTTAGCTATTGCAAGGCGGCATGTTCCACTATACAATCAACTAAGATATACCACATATGTCCCCCCCCTTTCGTTCAGGGATATTTATTGATTTTAAATAATTGCGAGTTGGCTGTGAGTGAACTATTCCGTTAATCAACTATTTAGGTCTCTAACGATTCTTGATCCTAGCTCATTTGTATTTTTGACCAGCTAAAGTCGTTTTTAGCGTAGTATGCAATCTAAGTGAATCGTTTCCATTGCATCTCAATTCTGGTTTATGCGTTTTCCAGTGCCTGCACAAGTTTCCACCAAGAAATAACCATTATATATATAATGCAATTAATTTGCAGACCCTACAAGGGAAGTAGAACTTTTCGAGATTAATCAAAAAGTCGGTAGGTTAACTTATTCAAAACCAGAAATAACTGTCCCAAAATAGATTTTAAATAGTGACGGAATTGACCATGCATTGAAGCCAAATTTTATTCGAAATAATAAAAATATTGTCTGACGAAAAAGCTAATTTTAAACAACAAAATTTGATTAATTCCGTCTAAACAATGGCAAAAACGAAAAGATTTAGATTGAAATTCAGGACTTTCATTATCGCATTTAATGAGGGAGAATAGAAAGTAGATTTGGAAGTTTCGGAGCATGGATTTGATACGATTCCAATAGCAATTGGCGTGCCTTTGATTAACACAGCTCTCTTTTAGGCTCGATACATTCGAGAGTTGAGTTAGATTAGAAATCGGATTTAAAGCTAGCCTGAAAATAAGTGTAGAGGAGACATTGGCATTACAAAGCTGATTTGCATTCGTTTAAAGTTTTTTTCCCATAACTCGCATTTTCCAGAATAACTCCAAATTAGTTGTTCAACTTGACCAAGAGAATTAGAGGGCGAATCTCTTCCTAGGATTTGCACGGTGGCCAGGGAGCTCTGGTCAGGTCCATAAGGCAAGAAAGAATTATTGCTGAGGATCAACTTTCCACTGATGATTGACGCCAATCTCATAAAAGTACTGAAGGCATGAAAGGAAATGTAAAAATGCGGACAATTAAGACATAACCCATTTAAATCTATTATCTTAAATGACAGATTTCTCGCTTGCGTTTAGAAAAAAAACGGACATGCGTTAGTGATCTATCCTGGATCTTAAAACATCCAAATTGCCATCATTAAGACAGAAAACTCAACAATATGCAGCTATTTATTACAAATGTAATTTTTACGCCTTTATTTTCAACTCAATTCTACAAAATCTAAAATTATCTTGGAATAAAAGTTTAAGGAAATACGAGAGCCATCATTTCAAGTACGCTAACAAGGCATCTAATTGCGTAACACACACTTTTCGCACGAAGAAATACGCACACCGATAACCCAGATTTCGAAAGATGATCTTAAATGGGGTCATTTTTGGAAACCAACATTCCATTAGTAATGGGAATGTAAGATGAAAAAAAAAACAATTATATCCCGGTGACCCCCTCCCCCCCCCTCCCCGCAAATAAATTCAACTTAAAATTGGCGTCTCAGTTGGCCTGGACAAACAAAAATTAGTTATTTGAATGTTCGATCTATATCTATTTCCTCAAACATGAACGGGTAACAATAAGGAAGCTACTAGGATGGAGACTTTTCTTGCGGTTATAAGATGGCAAAAAAGCGATATGATCTCAATTAGATTGTTCACACGATGAAAAGCCGTGGGATTTGCAAAAAGGAAATTCGGAGTGGAGTAAGGAATGCACAGGTACATGAAGATCATTAATTGGGACTAGCCCCCTTCATTGACAAGGCCAGTTATAAGAAACATCCGTCAACCGTTTTCAAGGTGAGGTGGTAGGGAATCGCAAAGCTAGAAATAAGTGAATCAGACAGGTAAGGTGAAAAAATACTGGAGGCAGTAGATGTATGTGAGTATCCAATCGAAGAGTTTAATTAATAAAAGTTAGGGATCACTAATTTTCTTGGGTTTTTCAGTCATGACAAGTTATCACATGACTTCGGTGAAAAGTACCGAATGACTGAGACTTGCCCATTCAAAGTGCACGCAATAAAAACGCAGTTATCTTTTCTATGCACGAGTGTCTGCGCTTTTGTGAGTTTCAGTGCCGCGCCCAAAAAGGTCGCAAATGTAAAAGACCAACTATTATTTAAATTGTGATGGCACCGAGACCTCACCTAGGTTCTACACAATCACAATCTTTGAAACCTATAAATGATTTAACCGTGAGAAGAGGACTATAAGATAACCATCTCTGTCAAAAAAGAACCAGAATGTGACAAGTAGAGTTTCAAGGTGGGTCTTATACTCTCTCTCACTCTCTCTTCATCAGCTATCATTCCACACGAAGCTTTCCACCTATTATTACAAATGGAGCCTTCATCTCCATTCCAAATTGTTAAAGACAAGATTCGAGGGAATTGTAAAGATGGAAGCCAAGGTTTCCTCCCCCCCNGCCAAGGTTTCCCCCCCCCCCCCCCCCCCACCCCCTTCAATCCTAAAGTCGTAGCTATCATGTCAATCATTCGTAATGCAATATCGTCTGTTTCATACGTCCAACTGTAGAATGGTTTCTATTAGGCTCTTGATTAGTCCAATTCAAATTAAACCCAAATTGTAATATGTATAAAAACTCGAACTCGCTCGTCTCTTATTAAGCTCTAATCGATAAATCGGTAGCACAATTAGTAGATCAGATGAACCCACATTAAAATCGCAGCATAATATTAAAAAAATTATTTTACTCAGCGATACCCAACGTGCGGCTGGTGTTTAGAACAAAATGTACTTACGACCAAGGGGGTTTCGTTACTATTCAAACGATGTCAGACTTCATTTATAAAGCACAGAGTCGAGAACAGTAACTAAGCCTTCCCTTTGAGATCGTGGCAATGTATGGAAGCGGATCTTACGAATTTGCATTTGAACTTAAACTAATATCCATTGATTTTAGTTGGTCATAGTACTATAAAATGATGAACATAGTGGTAACGCAAAAGACGTTTGCGCATTTACATGAATGACATCAACTACCAATCGATAATAACATAGGTACTCACATAGGAGCAATTTTGACATTCAGAACCCGTGGAATGAAGAGAAAAGCAGTACTCCAATTACGATTCCATGTCCAGATATGAACATGGAAGGAGAGTAATCACGAATGAAATGATGTTCACAGAGTTCTACTATTTCTGTTGGGGGAAGGGGGGGGGAGTTGCGCTAGAAATGGAATCGTGTATGATAGCACAAAATTAAATGGGAACATAAAAGCACACGAGTATACCAAGAACAACGTTCTCTGCCCATGGCTTACGAATGCTCCAAATATAGCTTCGAATGAATAGTACTGTTGCAATTAGTAAGAAGACAATCATGAGAGAATCGGGAAAGGAATATGACACTAGCAAGTATCTAAAGCCAAGTAAAAGTAGTAAGCTTAATATACACCTTAAGGCTAAGTGAACAATGGATAAGTAAGATGAAATATGCGACGTCAACCTGGCATAACCATCTAAAATTCGCCATAAGGCGATTTCACAATACAAATTCCAATTGCATTTAACCAAGGAGGGTTATTATGATAATCGTAGATGCATCAAGCAGAAAATACAATTTGCATCTGATCAACGGTGTGAAGCTCATAGAAACCACGTGATTATGAAATAAAAGCCCTCAGACTTGAGATCGCATCGAACTTTTGCGAGATCGAGATATGTAAAAGTGCATCGACATTAGGGTAGGTAAACACCGCATTACTAATTCTAAAATGAGTGGGAAAGGATACAATAAATGTATCTGATTTGTTTAGACGGGTACAGAGATGCAACCAATAACGGACGGCTTTTGCGACATTTCTGATGCCTGCCAATGTACCTATAGCGACTCGAAGGTGCTTGTAAGGGGAATGGAATATCTTCGGCACACTGAAGAAAATGTTCAAATTGTAAATCATTCTTTGACCGTTAGATTTCTCTGTGCTTGTAACTTATCAATCAATTTTCCACGCGGATATAGTTCAAGCTGAGCACAGAGCCCGTCACAATTTCTTCTCCCTTGGATCTGAGCAGCTTCAGCAATAGTGCACTCCAGTGGGCAAAACGGTTCAAGAATGGCCACGTGAAGTTTATATTAGGGGCATTACTTAGGAACAAAGCCGAAATATTTACCCAATTGGCAGCACATTATTACATTGGAAAAAAAACTGGCATCGAAAGCAAAAGTAGAATAAATTAGATTAAGTGACAATGAATTTGAAGGAAGCCAAACCCGACACACTTGATGTGCACACTCCGGTGAAATGGTCGACAATGACCACGTGGATAACTAGAAAAGCACCCAGGCTTTAGAGCTTACAAGCAGAACAAGATAAAATCGAGCAGGACTAATGCGAGCCACGAAAGAGGATGGCTGAGTGCAAGAAGTTAAAAGTGGTTACACACCGGAACTGAGGATCCTGTCGAAGGCTGTAGGAACAGTGGTCAGATAAGTATTTAGACAGTCTTGCATGTTTGCGTATGTATTATATATTTATATACAAATATACATAAATATGTATGTACTTATGCATATGTGTGATGTGACATGCTAGCGAGAGGCGCGGCTCCACACGATTATTTTCAACAGCAGAGCAACAAGTGATGCACATACACACCCACTTGTCACACTGAATTTGCATGGCATACTCCAGATCAGTGACAAATGCATGGACTCAGAGTGGAAAGCCGAATGAGACTAGGGCCCGATTTCCTCCTATCGGCAGTGGCAACATTTAAAATCAATGCTGGTGGAAGAAAAGCAGAAACAGGTAAAATCCCTCCCATCAGTAAATATGCATCGATAGTGTAATGCTGTCGACAACTATCGGTGAACACGACCGAGCATAACGACCTATGCTCCTCAATAGGGATTAATCATAAAATGAGATTTTCAAAAGGAGAGGTCTAAAATGCTACTCTTGACGAGAAACTCTTCAATACTAAAGTGGCCTAGAAATTTTAGTACCTTCAATTATATTACCTGAGAAGCAAGGGAAGATCAGTCGCAGAACTCGAAACATAACTAAATATTAGGTTGCCAACTAAGTCATTGCCGATTTCAAATAAGAAGGCAAATTCTCTGAGTCAATATATATTAGGTAGGCAACTAAGTCATTGCCTATTCAAATAAGAAGGGTATGCTAAGTCATTGCCGATTTCAAATAAGAAGGCAAATCCGGATTTTTTGTTTAAAAATATAACTTTATTCAATTAGATATTGGCCGTTCTTGTCGACGACCTTTTCTATTCAATTAGCTATTGACCGTTCTTGTCGATGACCTTTTACAATTAGATATTGGCCGTTCTTGTCGATGACCTTTTTTCAACGTTCTGGCAGAGTAAAAATTACCCGTTCGTAAATGTCTGGTCTTTGCTATTAAAAAACTGAATTAGATGTGATCCGACATCATCCGCGCTGTTAAAAATTTTACCATTTAAAGAGTTTTGCATGAAACGAAACAAATGGTTATCCGAAGGCGCAAGGTGAGGGCTATATGGTGGGTGTGACAAAACATCCCAACCCAGTTCCAATCATTTTTGCCGAGTAACCAAAGATGTGTGGGGCCTTGCGTTATCATGATGGAAAACAACACCCTTCCGATTTGATAATGCCGGCCGCTTATCTTCAATTGCATCCTTCAGTTTTTCGAGTTCTTCAACATACACATTTGAATTTATCATTTGGTTCTGCGGCATGAGTTCAAAATACAAAATTCCTTTGTGATCCCACCAGACTGACAGCATAATCTTTTTTTGGTGAATCTCTGCTTTTCATACTGTTTGGGCTGGTTGAACTTGCATCACCCATGATCTCTTGCGAGTAACATTCTTATAAACTATCCACTTTTCGTCACCAGTAACTAGTTTCTTCAGAAATGGATCATTCTCATTGCGTTTCAGTAGCGGCGAATCACAGATGCTAATCCGTTGCGTCAAATGAATTTCCTTTAACTGGTGAGGGATCCATAAATCAAGTTTCTTGACATAACCAAGGGTTTTTAAATTTTTTTTCAATGCATGTATGCGACACATTGAGCAGCTTCTCTGCAATATCTCGTGTTGTGCTGTGACGATTTGAATCGATAATGGCCTTGATATGGGTTTCATCCACTTCGACTGGGCGGCCAGATCGTTGTGAATTTTTCAGTGAAAAATCACCGGAACGAAATCTTTCAAACCAATTTCGACACTGCCTTTCTTCCTCACGGCTTCATCTCCATATACGCCACATAACTTCTTCTTTTGTGCTTGCGATGCGTTCTTGCCTTTTCGGAAGTAATACAATAAAATGTGTCGGAAGTGCACGTCCTGTTCTTTCATTTTTAAATTGGGATAAAAACAAAACTAAAGAACTAAACAAAAAAATTTTTTACTAATTAGCCTAGAAGCCCATACAGTAAGAAAAAAATATAGGTTAGATGCTCTGGCCACGTTAACAAAACAAAAGAAAGTATAGAGTGAATTCGTCAACAAAAACGGCAATGACTTAGTTGCCCACCCAATACATGCTGGTCTATAGTCAGTGCTCCGCTTTAAATCTCAAAGTCAGGCGATTTTGAGGTGGAAAAATGTTGATAGGCGCTTAGTAAAGATGAATTTTGACTGTAGCGGCAAAAAGTTAGCATATCAGTTAGTGTTTTCACAATGCTTTTTTACTTCCAACCGAGAATATCGTTATAAAAAACACTGCTATCATCATAATGGTGCAGGTCATTCCAAGTTGAAAATAAACTTATGCATTGTTTCATCGCAATTTTGGCTTTTCAAAAGACAACAAAAGCACAGATTACAAACTGCATTTTTAATTGTTTGAATAGAATTTCTCGAGGCAAATAAAGCAAGCATATGAAAACAGAATATAGTTATAAAAACACCATCTCACATTTTACACGTTTCGTATTAGTACTTATCCCCCCAAACCGCTATGAAAACTTGAGAATTAATAAATCTGGGACTTGGAGTTGTGATAAATTCGACTATCCGCGCTAAAATCCTACCATCCTGTACATAAGTGCCTTGCTATAGGCCAAATTTGTTCTCATCCAATGTTTCGATAAATACATTACCTTTAACCACGGTTCCTATATTTCCCTGTAAGAATGTTTTTGTAAACAAATCAAAACAAAGGCACTTACCGATTTGACATGTGTAATTGACAGCGCCAAAGATGAGCTCAGGAGCACGATAGTACCGTGAGCAGATGTAGGAAACATTGGGTTCGCCTTTAACGAGGATTTTAGCGCTAAAATAGGAGGGAAGGCGAGCTGACGCTCAACTACACGCGCACATACACATTTGAAAGGACAAGCAATGTAGTTGAAAAATACGCCAGTGTTTTATTCCCTTGCATCCCCTCCCCCCCCCCCCCCCCCCCCCCACCTCTCTCCCTCCCTGTCTCCAATTAATATACACGCGAATAATTCATGTACACGCAGGAGGGTGGGGTTAGACAGTGATTGCGCAAATAAAATTCGAAGAGCAAACCAAATGTAGCAATTAACGAACAATGAATTATCAAGTATCCAAGTAAAAGCAGCTGGCATAAGGTGGCGAACTTTCAAAATCAGCCTACTCAAAGGACTAGACATCGAGTTAATCACTAAACTAAGCTAACAACTCCTAATTAATATAAGATACGACTTGCGCTCAATTGAACCCCTGCAGGAATGATAGTTACAGTCTTACTCATCTTGAACAACTCAAGATGTAATTTTCTCCTGGAATCCAACAAAATGGATTCAGTTCGTGGAATGCGTGTCAAAAGAAAATGTGAGAAATGAATTCAAACATTTCATCGATGTGAAAGTTATTATTAAAAAAGGGATTAAATCAGTGTCTTACCTCCCAAAATCACACAGTTTGAGAACACCAGTGGAGGGATCAAGCAGGAGATTTTGAGGTTTGATATCCCGATGACAGATTCCTTTACTGTGAATATAGGCAAGACTTCGGAACAGTTGGTACATATACAACTACAAGGCAAGATATTAAAACGAGGAGGAAAAGGAGATTGTAAAGGCTAGAGATAGTATTTACGCACTTGTATGTGTGTGTGCAGGTGTATCTTGCTTTTGACTTGAAAAAAAGTGATTGGACACCTTCCTTTTCAATAGCAAGAACTCTGATAGCTAGAAATCCTGCCCCCCTCCCATTAATGGGCAAATTAAATCACGACAATTTGGGCTATTCAGTATAGATGCTGAGATAAGTTGTGTGGAATTAGAGGATTGATGATGTTATATCACATGTGCTGATTTATCAAATCAGAAATTCCATAATTGTTGCAATGTCGTCTACTTAATCGCACTGATTGCAACTAATCAATGAAGTCATAGAATTTTTATCAGCCCATACTTTAAGCCAAAAAAATGCAATTTATACCGGTATAAAGGTATGTGAACAAGGAGGACAGTCGAAAAGCACACATTTTCCACCATGAAGAGGAGACCGAATAGAGTCTTACTTCACTTGAGAGTTGGAAAGAGTTTGTTCATGCTTATTTATGATAGTCGATCTTGACCATTCAAATCACTCTTTTCTACAAACCATTGAGACCACAAATTGATCTTAAACTACATCAAATAGTTTATTACTTTAGCATAGGTGCAAATTTCTAAAAAACCTCGAAATACAGTAGAGTTTTAACACTATTGTTAAGATAGAACAAAATGCTAAAAGGACGATGATAATTAACGTGATTAAAATAAGTACGGAAAAATTGGGAAGTATTAAGAATAGTTTAGAAACTCACTTTAGCAAACAGCATTGGAATGATTTCCTTTTGCCGGGTATATCGGCGAGCCACTCTGTAGACTGTCTCTGGTACGTATTCCAGAACTAAATTCAAGTACACTTCCTCTTTCTAAATAAGAAAGGGATAAGTCACTGTTAGGAGCTATTGGAGCGATTATAGCAAATCTAATCCAATGAACTTCAAAAAGAGAATAATTGTCCTACCTTTGAACTTTTAGGAACCTATAAGAAAGATAATGAGCAGTTAAGACGGGAGTATTTTGAAAGTCACCAACACGTCTAGCTTTATAATGGCCAAATACAAACTCACGTAGACTGCAACATCGACATTACTCCGTACTATTCAGTCCCAAACTATTCTCAAAAACTACATCTGTAGGCTATAAAAACCCAAGCCAAACATCATAGATCTCCACCCCCGCCCCTACCCCAACCCCACACAAAATTTTGCAAATGGAAAAATTGTCGCTTCGGTAATACAAGTGGTCCGATGGTACCATATAGGCAAGTACGACCTTAACAAGAGACCAAAAAGTGTGACAAGTTAATACACATATCACCAGTATAAGGAGTGCCTTAGGTAGACAATGTCAAAATGTCAGTTTGTTAATTTAATAATTTAGTTGAAATTATGCTAGAAAGGATAAATAGTCGAATGAGAAAAGTTAATCCATGCCTGTCGTTTACAAGGCTTAAAGTAGTTGAAAGCATTGTCAAATTGTGGGCTTATTATTTAATGGGCATTAGGAAAGGAAAGAGAAAGTTACTTATTGGTAAGTTGGGCAAAATTTAAATGGAATTAACTGCAAGAAGTGAAAGTCAGAACCTTGTAAATGACGAGAAGAGCGGGAAAACATATCTACTTGACAATCTTAGATTGATAATTAAATGAAGTAATGTTAATTACATAGGAAGTCTAAAATGCAAGGGCAAAGACCCGAAAATAATGAACAATTAGAAACAATAGCATCGTAAGAAGTTAGGTACTAAGCTCCGAAAAGACGGCAATGTACAAGAGCATAGTCGTTAGCTCACAAAAACGGAAGTAAATAGCAAATGCCTAGTAAAGGGAATAGGAAATTTTGAAACCAGCTATTACATAAATGTAAACAACAAAAGGGATACGGATTTACGAAATGTCAAGAATACCTGATCACCCATGACGTAAAAGAAGTACTTGAGTTTCACAATGTTCTGATGCTCCAGTGAACGCATGATTTGCAATTCACGGTTCTAAAAAACAATAAATACATAAAAAAATAACGAAAGAAATACGTAGAGATAAACAGAAGAACTACCAGTCTTAAAATAAACAATATCCGATTGAATATTGAGTGTAAAAATATTTAGATTAAGTATAAGAATGAGCGATTGAGTATATCTTTTTTCAGTTACCAAATGTAAATTAACCTACTTACGATGAATTGGCCAAACACAGGCAAATTCCAATAGGAAATCCTATAGACTGATTACGATAAGTAGCGATTAGAGAACCAAAATGAAGAAACGCAGAACCACTAGATGAAAAAGGCTAGGAGTTACATTTATTCTTCCAAAAGCTCAGTAAAATATGTTGAATTAAACCCATGATTGGTCATACTGTGAGTTATATCAAAAATAAAGTACAAACACAATGTGTATTTTTTTAGAAATGACTTACACGAACACAGATTATGACAGAATTGGCTTATCATAGTGCGCTATATCAAGACTCCATAGATTTTGGTAAAAAACCAAAAGGTGGCGCTTCACATCAAAAGGAATAGTCAATAGTCGTTTCAATAAATATAATAAAATAAACAAAGAGCAACATGGGCGCAAAACAAATTGACAAAAATGAAGACATTGCAGGATAAATATTTAAAACTATTAGTAAAATGGTATACGGTGGCAGAAATAGTTGACAGTTGGCAATTTTGGCAAAATAGGGAAAATATCAATACGATTAATAGATATGATAAACGAAAAGTGTAAAAATATGATAATGAAATAGTGAATAAGACATGTTTCTATGATCAAAAAGAATAAAAAACTAAAGCAAGAGAAAGGCATAAAACTAGACAAACCTAACAATTCAAAAAAGTAGGCAAGTAAGGACTGCTTTAGTAATAAAATTACAACCACTAAAATAGATTACTATTAAACAATAAAAGTATGACAAAGATAAATTAATCAAATATTAATACTCATAAACGGGCAAAAATCGCATGCAATAATTACCTTAAATCTTCGGTCCTGAAGAACATTTTTTACCGCAACTGTTTCCTCAGTGCCGCAAAGTGTAGCTTGATAAACTACACCGAACGAGCCGTTGCCAATGACCTTAAGGTCCTTATAAGATATTTCCTGGGTTTTTTCAACATCACCCAACGTGGCAACAACGGTCTCTACCTTGCTATCCTTTGCTAGAATGAAGTGAGTGCGATTAACTTAAAAACTGGCACATACGAAAATTATGAAATCAGAGCGGTTATGTGGGGGAAAATACAAAAATAATAGCACTTCTTTGAGAATAATCTAAAACTATAACAAAATTACCCGGGATTATAACTATCCTTGAATATAAAAATTAATAATATGGTAAATCTGCTAATTGAGGGCTGATGAGAATAGTTTCGGTTCGGAACAGCCTCTTAAAAACAACTTGAATGCAATTTATAACAAAAATATTAAGGCCTATAATAATTTCGTTTAGTTCAAGCTGCACAATATCGAATTTCAGATATTCACTTACAGGTCATATTGTAGTCATTATAGCAAATAACGAATCTGCCGCCGATTAACAAAATGTACTAACAGAATCATACGAAAAATTAAAAGAAATAGACTCTATAGCAGTCTTTTACTAATTTGCGTCCAAAAGTTGGGGAAAATATTTCAGTCAATAAAATTGCTTAAAGTTAGAATTGTAAATTGTTACGATGTTTATGTAATTAGTGACTTATTTTATGGGTATTTGCCAGTTATTATTATCATAACCTACTCTCGCAGAAAAACTAAACATGCACGAACAAAAATTAAGACATTTGTCGACAAAAACCCATACAATTTCGGGTTCTTGGTTTATTAATAATGAATGTCAAAAAAATCAGGAAAACTTTTTCTAAGTATACGTAGTTGCTACCACCAGCCCCTTGATGAGAAACTCAAAATGTGACGCGGTCCTTATAAGTCAATTTGGTTATGAGCATACGCATCTAATGTGACTTACCAACATAGTAACCAGTATGTCAAGTTACCAGGGAAAATACATTGGGCGAATTCGAGCAAGGCTTAAACACAAGGAGTTGAATGCTAAATTTATTTTAATCGATTTTAATGTTTCAACTGCTAAATTACCATTAGCTAAGGAAATGAATCTTTAATTTGAAACTCTCATACATAAAATATTATTTAAGATTAGCTTATTTAGGAAATTATCAAAATTCCTAATATTTGATTTTAGTTTGTCGTAATTTTAATTGATAATCTAACTTTATTTCCGGGTTTATGCCCTAAATAAATGATAAAATATTTTTATTATCTATTTATTTATTACTTTTCGATAAATTGATTTTCTGGTTTTACAAAGTTATCTAAACTAAGGTGTTTAACCGTTCCATTTTAATTAATAACACCAGCTGTGGCCAATCAGTCAGTTGTTCTAGCCATCAGCTGATTTTTTGTCTTCGACCAAATATACTTTATTGTAATAACTTGACGCAAAGTGCAGTTTATCAAGCCTGAATTGTCTAGTTAGTTTTACTTTTATGATTACGAATGGCTTTTTAATCATATTGTGATGCCAAACTCTTTTATTTTCATTAAATTATTAACTGATTTTTATAATAGATTATTAGTTAATTAATGTCACTATTAATTGCCCAATAAAATTTTATGTTTGGTAGAGAGATGCCGTTTTTGAGCCCCGATTGGCGAGGCCCTGGGGAGAAATATATCAAATCAACTGCTGAAGAGGGTAATACATGGGAAAATGCCAAGGACTGGCGCGAGAAGGTCTTTGCAAACATGAATGACGCTGCTCTTAAAAGGCAAATGGTCTTAATTTTCACAACAATCATCGTCTTAACACTTTTATTACTAATGTATTGTGATCTTTTTAGAATATACCGACAATCACTTACAGATGAGCAGCTAAGCTCTGAGGACTTTGAATCCATGTTGGCTAGTATTGCCTGCTTTCAACCTCATATTCGTATAAACCTCAGCAGTACTAGAGAAATCGCTAATGTCAGCACAATTACAGACGCTCTCCTTAAACTTGACATGAAATCTGCTATCAGGGATGTGCGTCGATTCAATTATGTGTGCAAAGTAAGCTTTACTAATTATACGCCTTCATTCTCTGCAGTTGGTAAGCAAACTTCTTGCTGATCGATTACACACTCTAACTGGTCGATCTCAGCTCTACATTATCGAATTATTGAAAGTGGTAATGCATCAAGGTTTGCTTCTTTCAATTGCCACTACATTTCTGCCTTTCTTATAGTTCTTGGCAGTTGTAATCAGACCCTTGTTTTTCGTCAACTTCTTGACACTTTACGCACGAATTTGGAGAGACATGAATATGACCATATAGGAAGTTCGCAACTCTGGGTTAGTCATTGGGATTCTTTGAAGAAAATGGAAGCGACTCTGGACGATTTCGACATTAATAAGGTAGTCCATCCTACTTGCATTTTTATTCATTTACTTATTTTAGTTGTTCTTAACTGTTGAATTTCACGGTTTTCTTGCATTCTCAGTTTTGAATCATTCTTAGGTGATCTATTTGTCCTATTTGGATCACTTTGGAAAACCTTAAATAAATCTTGTTTAGCTTATTTTTTGCTTAATATAAATTAAATGTTATTGCTATCTTTAGTTTAACTATCTTCACTTACCACTTGTCCTTTTCTAAGGGATTCCTCGTATTGTAAGCAGGGTAAATTACTCCAGTAACTATGGATTTTAAGCTAGATCATACCCTTCACTCCCGATCAATTTTGAAAAATCTGCTAACAAAGATCAAATATTCTCCCAAAAGTTGCTAATTTTGTAAAATCTCAACACTCTTGTTGAAAGTTACAAGTGTACCAATTTAATTTGTCTATGATTATTTTACAAATAGGCATTTTGGCTGTCTCTGTTTGTTGACTTTTTGCCTTAGTATTTGAGTATGAATAGATTCATTTCTTTCAACTAATGTCTTATTAACACGCGAGCATCGCAGTTAGTAACAAGAAAACCTTCTAAGTTCACTGATGTTTTTTTCGTTGGTGCATTGCACACAGGTTCCAGCCATGTCTTCAGTCACTCTTACGGAATGATCCCATTTAATTCTTTTCAATTCACCGGATTTTAATTTGCCTCAAAGTCTATTCTGTGAATTTTTTAATTCTTTGAGAATACCTTAATTTTATACGAAAATTTCGCATTTACTTTACTTTCGGTAAGGTGAGTTTTTAATTTGGACTTTTTTATACACCTTTACCTATTAAATTTTCTTGCATTTTGCTGTTGTTAGTTGTGAAGGATGAGGCAATTTCGCTCTTTAATTGTTTTAAGAAAATGTCTTGTGCCCTGCTAGCCTAATTCCAAATTTATCTATTAAACTGTCATAGTTATTTAAATGTAAATTATTATTTCACCATTTTTTGATCCCATGCCTTAACTAAATTTCATAATTTGACACTCCAGTGGTTCTAGTAATGCTGGCTGTTGAAGTCATCATGGCCCTCTCTTCCTCTTGTATTGGGGCCTACTCTAGTATGACACTTTAACCGTCTTCCCCAAGACCACAAAGCCGTGTAAATTTGTATTATCGATTGCCGATTCCCACTGCATCCGATTGAAATTGCCTATATGTCCGTTATTGACTTAGAAACAGCCAATTACTCAGGCGAGGGAAGATACCACGATTCATGCTAACAATAAATCTTCCTTTTACCAACCCTCCCTCATGCTCTAGTCGTGACCGGTTTGCCTGAAAATATTAGTTTCACTATCATTTTATATTTCATCCTGTTTAGTTTATTCATAAAGATGCGTCTATCATCGTTGGCCAATTTTAAGCATTTTAATATAATTAGTTTCCTCTCTTTTCTCAACCCAATATTATTTCCAAATTTTAATATATTTCACGTATCATCCATGGCATATGCTTTGTTTATACTGAATGGCCTTGCATGTTAAATTATTTATTTTTAATTTGTCAAACTTAATAAGTGTTATCCGCTAAACCTGCTCCGATGTAATTCAACAAATCTTTATGCTAATTGCCTAATTTATTTTGATATTTTCCTGCAGAGTCTTGGTACATCAGCCGGTGAAAATTCTCCCACACATGTCAACTGTAAGCGTTCGCAAACCGAAGGGAGCCGAGCATCCCTAGAAGCCCTACCTCTTGAATGCTTGAAATGTATTTTTGACAATGTCCACAGCCCTGAAGATCTCGAATCAGCCTCCCTCGCTTCTCCAACCCTCGCTTTGTTAATTAACGATGAGGTGCTATGGCGACGCATGGTTACTCGTTCCTTTACTCCCAATCAGATTATGGCGGTGCAGTGGGGCCGTTCTTCCTGGAAAAATCCGCCTTCAATGCCCGTCTCAGCAGCGGATTGTAATTGGAGGATGGCTTATATCCGCCTCGTGAGGCGATTTGGAGAGCAACAAGTGCACTCTGCACGTCTGGCTGTGTGTGAGAACTGTTCGTGCCTCTATTGGTTGGTAAGCACGTGTATTGCATGTCCTTAGCCAATCATTTATCCACCCAAATTTTATTGGATTTTACCTGAGTCTATTAATTAAACCGGCTCTTCTCAGGTCTCTTTTTTATGCAGTGTTGGTGGTTCCCTTGCTTCTTCATTTCATTGCTTTTGCCTTATTTAAGTAAAATTAATTTACGTGGTTAAAATAGAGACAGGATTTTATTTAATCGACTTACTATGAATAAGTTATCATAACGATTCTAGTTTGGCTTATACGATTAACGAGGACTATAAGGTCACTCCTTGCTTTCGTGAGTCATCATTTAAAAGCATTTGTTTTCAAGCTGATGAGATATCAAAATGCACTCTAGTAAAATCCAACATTAACGTTTTAAAGTAGAATGCTTAAATTAGTTGTAAAATATCTGTATGGCCATATCTTGTCAAGGAATTTAATAAAATTATCTGTGTATTTGTGCTGAAGTTGCTAAGACATTTGCTGATTTACGTGATCAATCTCAACTTATTGCCCAAGCAAATTAGTTATAAATATTTGCTTATTTTTCTGAAAATCCAAGTGATATGATGACGATCAATTTTCTATGCAAATGGGCTTGTCCCAATTATGTCATCCGAATTTTCATTTTACGAGGAGAAAGGCACTGACTGGCAGAAGCTGATAGCTTTAGGAAGAGGAAAACTTAGCATATTCGAATTCAGGTTAAATGGAATCTTTTGCCCATTCACAACTGATGTGCACTATTTTGCTCACTGATTCTCATGACATTTCAAAGACCAAACCACCGTGTTCTGTAGCATTTGACACCTGCAGCAGCCTTTCCGATATTAGAGTATCCTGAATGCATGACTATCAAGACGTTATTATTTATTAAATTAGTAATGTTCTCTTTTACTCTTGCTAACTGCTTCCAATTTAATTTATCCAAGTTATTCGATTCCATGATTTTTCAATTTCTAAACAGCTGACATTTTTATTTATTAAATCTTTTTTTGTTATTCAATTATTATACCACGGTTGATTGATGCAGCTTTGCTAATTTAATGAATCTTGATTTGTAAGTTATTAAAATGGAAATCAAAATAAGGCATTATTTCAACTCACTTTTCTTTACTTCTATGGTCTCGAAATTTCTGATTAGTAAAAATATTGATTTCGATGGACATTGGCTTTATTCGCCGAAAGGTGGGATTATTATTGGCTACCATTAATTATAAGCAATTCAAGCAACCACTAAAAGGTCTAATACTTTCCCTTTTGCATACAATCATTCAGGCATTTTGTGGGACTATTGCCTAGGAACATTCAGACGATTTGTTATAAAGAATAAATCATGTAATGGGGGGGGGGGAAATGTCAGCAAATACCAAATGATATTGTGAGAGGGCTTGGAAATGGTTGCTAGGTGGAAGCTGTGGTTGCACGCTTCTTAGGGAGAACTATGCGGTTTTACCATCAACAATAGGTCTTAAATTCACCTTAGAATACGCATAGGGAATATTTAGCAATTAATGAAATTAGGGTGTAGAAGAGAAAAAAAAATCAAGAATTTAAGGATGAAAACACCAGCGTGCGAACAATATTTGCGACGCAAGAGATAAGTGAAGACAGCAACGGTGTCAGTCGTGCTCAATCAGACTCCAAAGGATTCATGGCATTTATTTATTTATATCAAATGGCAGGCGTTTTGATAGTTATCATTAGCTTTTTAGTTGACCTCAGGCTTCACAGAGGGGAGGAGGAACATCAAAGTGACAAAATGTCGAGAGGGGAACAGAAGAGTGATTCACAAATGTAAAAGAAACAGACAGACACAAAGGCTCAGGAAGGGTAAGATTAACACTGTGGTAGGGGTCGAATATGACATACAGTGGGGTGATGGTAGTTTGAAGTCAGAAATCAATTGCCAGTTAATAGACTTTTTTGCCGTCTGAGTATACGTTGCCCAGGGTGCACCACGTGGAGGTAAGTCCATTGCGCTACCCAGGAATCATGGCATAAAACAGTTTATCTGAACTAAAGCCTTAATTACTCGGAATTTTTAAGTCCCCCAAGAAGCAACACTTCGGTCGCTTCAATTAGAAGAATGGCGTTATATTCATATCATCAAGCCACGTGAATCTCAAAACCTTTTAGAGAGTCTTTTTAACGTTTAAGCCTTACATATTTGGCGAGAAATTTTCATTCCACTATCAGCTTCCTGTTCATGCTTAAACTTTTTGAACTCAAGCATGTCGTCTACTTCAGTCTGTCCTATTGATCTACGTCTATTAGTGGGATTTTATTTCTCAAAAGTTACTTGCTTCTTTCCCAGATAGTCCTAAACTGATATAAGTGCAAAATGCTCATTTATGCCACTTAACTCCAACTAGTATTTAAATAAGAGGAAGGAGAAAATCTTTAAATCCATAAAAATCCCTCTTAATTTATCTTGTTCTTATGAGCAATTACGAGTTTTGTTTAACTAAACGCCCGAACATACTGGCACTTTTATAAACTTGTCACTATTTTTGACAAGTGTGCCATAATAGTATAATTTCTTTGTTGTCAGGTCCGAGTATTTTAAATAGCATTCAGTTCATTTACCACTGACTCTCAGAATGATATATTGAATGACAGCTATAGAGACTGCTATTTGACGCTATTTTGGCGCGTCACAGAGACTAATTTTCATATTTATCTTCTCAACCTTTTGCGAAAATGTAAGCCTACTGTAACTTTTACTGCGAATGCACTAATCTGGAATCTATGACCTTGGGACATCAATTTTAAAGTTCATGTTAAGTTTGTGCATTCAATTTTTTGAGTTTTCCCTCATTTTTTATCCATTTCTCTTCTTAACTCACTTTTAGTACTTCTTTATTGGTCTAAATGCTTAGATGCTTCTCAGTTTTAAAAATTCTACTTTCAAATCTTCATGATGAAAAAATGAATTACCAGAAATTCGAGAAATCAACTTTCCTCAATCACAGTTGTCATTAATGCAAACGTAGCGCTGGTATAATAATCGGCAATTCCGTGCATATTGTCTTGTACATTTATTATTTATTTCATTATGAAAATTCGGCATCTACTTGGCTGAAATGTATTCAATTTACCCTTGGGAAATACTTTAACAGATGCTAATTTAACCTTGGACGGAATGTATTTTTTAATTAATCACGTGAGCTTTAATATTTGGAATGCAAAAAAGTGCCTACGTGTATCCTTTGTATGAACGACTTTTTTCTAATTCTCCTAGTTTGTACTATATTTTTAACTTCCAACATTTTTACTAAAACTTGAACATCCTATTTGGATAGAACTAATGTTTTCAACCAGTTTTTTTCCTATAAAATTGATAGACTCATAGCAAACCTTTAGAAATACGAATTTCTAAGCGAAATTGCTTAATATTTGGAATAATTTATTTTATATCAAATGGCAGGTGTTTTGATAGTTACCATTAGC
>UZAE01012876.1:0-20121 GCA_900617975.1 Rodentolepis nana | reverse complement strand
CACCAATTCTAGTACATCCAAAGTTGTCTGCATCGAATTTACGGGGGAGGAAGATTTACATGGAAAAGGCAATTGTAAAACAAATCTTGGTCGGAGACACCTGCGGCATTGTGAGCCTTGACCATTTCACGCAGTTCCACCGGTATTTTTGCCAACACGCTGGAAATGGTTGATATTCGATTTATACTCTTCCATGTCGCAACACCTCTCCTCAATAGACATATCGCATACTTGTTAAAGCACTTTGCTTGGGAAAAGTGGAAATAGCAAGTACTGGTGTCTTTGGGTTTATTCTGAGTCAGGTACACTGTGGGGTTCTGAAAATGAACAGAAAAACGAGGATTATGCATTTCCCACAGTGAATTTTAAAAGAGTGATCGAACTTTGCATACCGTGATAGACGTGTCACCGCAGTAGTGATTTAGGAACACACCGGCAGTTTGAGTTACTGACAGTGTTTCCAATTTCATTGAATCGCTGCAAGAAGTTACTAAAAATAGTTCCATTCCCTCAGGTTCGCCAGTTGTTTTCTTACGTTTCAAAAATTTATATTGAAATCCTAAATAATGATAAAATTATTATTATATTTAAAAGCTGGTTTAATAGCTAAACTCCATATGGACATACCAGTAATCAGAAATCGTTGACCATCTTCGGGAATCGAGTTACGATCTACGCCACAAAATGATCCCATTACGTAACGAAGGCTAACAGTCGTGTTTACCTTCATTGGTCCCCTGAATACCTGATCAACGGCAACTGGGATGACAACCCCTGCATATTTCATACCCACGTACTCTGGATCTTCTACGAACCGCGTACTTGGACCCACCTTTCGAGCAACAATGGCTGTAGCGGATTTAAAAAAGGGTTTCATTACACAGAACACGTACGTAGGAGGATATTACCTCAGTTGCATCCTCACATTGTACGACTTACCGAAGTCATTATTGCAGAATCGTCGCTGAAGTACACTAATTCCACAAGTGCAGAAGGTATTTGTCGCATTTTTCATGTAAGCTCTGAATGCATCATCGGTACCGGGAATATCATCCTCGTCCACTTTAGCTTCATTAGTGTTGTCTAGACGAACCGTGACTACCATTTGAGTAGCCAAGAGAACGAGCAATAAGCGGAGCCAGAGGCGAATAAGCTTGAACGACCTCATTACCAGCAACCTTATTCAGTTATATCTACCCTTGCGCATAGTGACACATATATACCATTTCACTGTGCTGACGTGATAGCTCAATCAAAGCATTCTATTTGACTTTAAGTTTCTAGCCAATCAAATTTAAACTTCAATCTCTAGCCAATAAATTATTGATTAATACGAAATCTGACCTGGTCACCTTTTGGCGACTTCGAAACACTGATTATTCATTGTGAAATATAATTTAAATGTCTGAAGATGCATTCCCTGTAACGATCCTTGAACACATAATTTTTGGTATAATTTCATGCTTCGAATATTCCAGACCAAGTGCTGCTCCTTACTAGTCTCATTTGTTACCATATTTCCTTTATATTTCTGAAGGCGATATTATTGATTGACATCTAACAAAGTATAAATTTTTCCAAGACACTGGAGTCGAATCAAAAAAAATTCACAAACTTTGATAGTGGTAATCAGTAGTATAATTTTACTGGTGTCACAAAGCTTCACAGAGTATAATGAGGGTGGTACCAATTCCATAACTAGCGAACGTGAGGGAATGGAACTATTTTTAGTAACTTCTTGCAGCGATTCAATGAAATTGGAAACACTGTCAGTAACTCAAACTGCCGGTGTGTTCCTAAATCACTACTGCGGTGGAGGTGTCCCCGACCAAGATTTGTTTTACAATTGCCTTTTTCACGCAAATCTCCCCCCCCCCCTCCCTCTATTTACCAAATATGACAACAGATTTGGTACCTTCCTTAGTCTTAATGCACGTACAGTAAGTGATGAGAGTCAGCCGTCATCGGTTTTGAAAGCTACGATAATAAGTATATATTCGACAGCTGTACATTCCTCAATGCTCAATATTTATAGGAATTTAAATTTAAACTAAAGGTAAAGAGGAGTAGGAGTTAAAGATTGAATACAATTTGAATTGCACGAAATAGCGTAATTTCAACCAACAAGTGGACAAACTGTTCAAGTGTTTTATAGTGATTTCAACGCCATCTTTTCATTCCTTCACTCCTCGTGTATTATCAACAAGAACTCTATAGCGGAGCATTTATTCACTGAAGTCGGATTTACTTTTTCTCTGTAAAAGTGTCGCTCTCATATTCAAGAATACTAATACATCAATAAATCCAATTGTATGCTGCATTCGCCATTGCACTATTAATAAATTAATTGACCAAAAACAAAGCTTTTGGGTTAATGCAAATATTTATATTTAGCATTCCTAATTACTATGTGGGACACGTTATCACTTTGTGCGTCATCGTATGCTTGCACGCCAGGATTGGGAGGTGCGACACGTCATCGCATGCCTGCACGGCAGGATTGGGAGGTGCTACGTCATCGTATGCTTGCACGCCAGGATTGGGAGGTGCGACCGTACAAACAGTGACCAATCATTAACCTCTGTTTGTTTAACCTAATCCGCCATCTTGATCATCATTTAAAGTGATGTGAATTCAATATAAGTTTTTAAACATAAAATTAGCGGCGAAACTCCTCATCGATAATATCTTTTTAGAATAGACGTCTTAAATTAGTTAAACACTAGCAAGAAAGAGTATCTTTAAAGCTATGAAAATATTCAAGGCTTGACACTAGAATCTGTTATCTGAATCCACATTTTACTGACGTTTTTGTATTTTTAGGGTAAAACAACTTCGATTGGTTTCATTGAAATACATTAATAACTACAAACTGCATGAAAATTCTCATTCTTATTTAACCACATTAATATCAAGGCAGTAAAGGAAATTCTAAACCACCATAAAGAGTATTATAACAATAATTACCGATTGCGTGACATTGTGCAGGCCTTAATTATTCAAATGGATAGGTCAAATTTGATGTAATTCTAATAACTATATAAAGTGAATATGCAATTTCAGATCTAGATATCTGGGGTCAGTAACCTAAATTTTATTTATGTGGCCAAAAGTTCATCTCCAGAGGAATAAGTTACTTTCGGTTAAGAAAACTAATTTATATAAAATGACCCTGTAGTTCCCACCCCTGCCCCCCTCCAACCCCAACCCTATTTCACTCGCTCTGGCCGACTATGTACAGTCATTAAATCGAGCGTTTTCTTTCTCCCTTTGGATCCAACAAACGCTCTAGGGGGGGGGGGGGGGGGGGAGTAATGTGGGACATGACATCGCATGTGCATACTCATAGGCTTGAGGTGCGGCCGTATAACCTCGCCTACGGATTGAGAACAAGAGCACGCAGCCAATAGCAGCTCAATGGCCCTCGCTTGTTTTACCGAAAGCCGCCATGTTGTATGACTGAGTTTCCTTACTGTATACGCTATATGCGTGATTTATCTAGTGAATAAACGTGTTCCCGCAATACGTCTATTTCTTCTGCGAATCCATAGTAGAGGCTTCCGAGTTCAGTCAAGGTTTACGAAAGTAGTTATTCGCTACAGGTCCCAGTGCTCATTATAATGCGTATTTTTAATGATTTAAGCTAAATAAAAGCGGGGATGGGCAATGCCAAAAATCTATTAAACTATTTTTTTATATCATTTTCTAGAAAATATACAATGATTTGATAAAATACTCATAGGGGAGCTTTATTAACTTCTAAGTGGCTCCAAATTACCCTTAGGCAATACCTAAACACGAGAAATTCAACGATTTGTTTTAGTGGTAAATCGAATTCATTTTAAAAATCTCCATTGCAACCGAAATCAAAATGTGCCTATGGTTGCGTTACATTAATTTCATAATAATGACCTCATTTCCGAAACCGAAGATACAACTATTTGTGGCCATTTTTATCTGCATTGACTTATTCACTCCAAAATCGGGTCACTTTCAGGTAATTATAATTTAATTAAGTGAAGATTTAAGGATGAAGTTGTGCAGATTAAAAGGAATAAAATCTTATTGCTAATGGGGTAAGTGGTGAGGGCAATGCTTCCAGCGTCCTTAAGAAGCAAGACTCGAGATCCTGACTGCTTCATATACTCATATCTGACCAAACACTTTTCATATCTCTACTGGACTATTTTACGATTTCCAGTTTCAAACACCAGGAATATGACTAGATCTGGTGGACGCCTCTCGCATCGACGTCTGAATTAATAATTGGCATTACTCCATGTTTAACTAGAAATAAGCGAAATCGTTGTATATCGGTCTTTAAGTTTCACAAGGCTCGATTAAACTAAGTTGGAAATGGTAATGCCACACAAAAATATGGACTGGTTTGTGAAGTGAGGGATTTTGTTAATGCGCTGTTTAGCCAATCGCTGCTGAATGAATATAAACGATTTTAACCCAATCAGAATAAAGCTAGAGCTTCAAGCATGCAATAAAAATTTAAAATATCTGGGTCTTATTGGGAGATTTCGACATTTTATGCAAGAATTATTGCTTTCGAGAATGAAATCTCTAGATTTTGTTCCTCTTTCTTTCATAAATTTTATAATGGATGCTAGCTCTACTGATTGGATAATGACTTCATTTCGTTTCTCGTAAAAGGTCTAATCAAGTTCCCTGTCAAGCTTCTTACCTTCAAGCGTTACTATTAGCAGCATTAGTTCCCTTCTCGAATGCTATCTTTAAAGTTAATATATTCAACTTTAATATCCCGCCTATAAATTAAATTCTCCCATCTTCATGCTTTCAGTGCAAGCCAATCAAAAAGACTATAAAGAGAAAAAACTTATTTTTATTCTATGGATAAAACAAACAACTGGGAAAAGGAATTTCATGCAATAGTTGAATATCTTAAGGCAAAAAATGTAATCGCAAATTTGTGTGCTGTGTAAAATTTAAATTCTATAAAAATTATCAATCAGAATTTTAATAAATCGAATTCAGTAAAGCTGCGCAAATCAAACCTTGCATAGAGATCTACTTTGCTAATACATTAAACTTATCCATTGCCGGTGGTATTCAAATAGTTTTGTTTATGCACAAGAGTAATCGCTTCTCTACTTTGATTATGTGATCTGCAGTGGGTTACTGCTTCGTTACAGTATACTTTTGTTCTGCTTGTTATAAACTCACGTAGGATTTAAAGATGCATCCAATTTTATCGAAAAATAAGTTAGACAATTGAGCATTATATGCGTAATAAAACAGGTACATCCTGCGCTACCCAACTGTTCCTGATAAAATCCTGCTCAAACGATCTGTGTGAGTCTTGAACAGATAATAGTTGGACTTTCTACAATTCAAGAGCATATACTTGCATGCTTGACCAAATTAGCAAATTAAAGGCTTGCTGGGGGGTCTGGTTTAGGGGAATACGAATGCTAATTCATGACTATCAAATAATTAATGGACCGAAAAATCCTAGACCAAACCGTACTGTCAGCATTCTCTTCATGGAAGATTAATTTTGTGAAGTCAGCTCTAACAATATTCCTGATGGTAAGTGAGGCTATATCGCATCCAGCTTCTATCACAAATTGAAGATAGATCTAGATCCTAATCGAGAATATGAGGGTGATGAAGATGTTTTCATTGCTAGATTTGCCATAAATGTAAGACCTTTCGCCATTAAAATCGAGACCTATTTACATTTATAAGAGCTTGCACCTTATTTTTTGGTCCAAAGCCTGCAGAACCAGCCAGCTCTTATTTATTTAAAGTCACTTTAAAGTGCAATACTAAGTACATAACTCGTCTAGAGATGCAATAATTTCGGAATGACACGATCAGTAAATCAATTGAGCCCAACTATGGCGATTTCTAGGGGATCTTCAGTACACAATACTATTTGGTTACAGGCTCTTCTCGACTCTGGAAGTCCATCCAGTCTTTTGGATTGGCAGTGGTGATAGTGGTGAAGAGAATCGAACATTTCAAAGATCATAATGGTGACCCATTTATTTTGACGATATCAATCAAGATTGCCTCACTATTTATGCGATATATGTAGCTAAAAGTTTCACTCCTCTGTAATTTTGAAATTAATATAGGTATTTAACATATTATGACAATGTGAATTGCGGTGTCCAAGAAAATTTAAGTAAGGGTTAGTAGGTGCTCCCTATAATTACTAAGTTTATACTGTTTTCACTTGTGAAATATGCAAAATAGTATTACATTTATAAAGGTCGCAATACGATTCCCTTATTACTTTCGCGAAAATAAATCATCGGGACTTCTTTTTATTCTTCCAAAGAGGTCAATATAAGCTGAATGAAGTCCTTCTAAAAGTGCTGCTCACTATTAGTGCAGTATCATTGAGAATGCTAAACTAACTTCCCCGTTATACAAGATAACGTTTAGATACATCGACGCAGAATAATACGAATAAAAACCGCATAAAGTAGCTTCGGAGTAATTCAGCAGAGGCTTCAAGGTATATGAAGTACATGCTTGTGATAAAGCGTATTGTTCAAATCTTCATTTGACCAGACTAAGTTATTTCCTTCCCAGTAGACTCAAGATGTAATTTATGGGTCACGGGCTCTAAAATTCTCCATAATTGTGATAATTACGGATATGTGTACCATAATTGAGAGCCATCAGGTCAAGAGTTTAGTGACCAATGCTAATTCCGTAATTATCTTAGCCATTAGTCATGAGGTGAACGCGTCGAATCATCACATGCAAACATGACTGGTAATGTAAGTGTAGGAAACGATGTCAAAGAACTGCGCTTAGTGAAATCCACTTTCGTATTGCCAGACATGTTTATAATATCTTGAAGAACGCCCAAAAGTCTAAATGCATTTTTCATCTATATTTGTGTGATGACCGAATTGTCCAAAGTGGAAGAAATGAAGAATTACTCAAACTTGCTTTACTTACCTTCTATTAAATTCCTCTGACAAAAATCGTAACTTATTAGATTATCATCGGGCATAAATTAAAAACACTCGACACTGAATTACGTATTTCATAGTGCAGATCTAGTAAAGATACCATCGAAAAGGAGGGGGTGATTAAAGGCACTAGAAATCCTTGCAGAGGCTTGGTCTGCGGTTGAAGCTGAAATGAAGCTTAATTAATCTCTTGTGGGCATAACTCGCTTCAATATTCATATAAACCCGGTAAGTTTAAAATTATTCGAGTTGAACAACAGGAAGACTTCTCTAATGCAAATTTTTAGCTTTTGTAATAAAGTTTATTAAGTGGATGGAAAACAGGTAAAAATAATTAGGAAGATCGTCATCCACGTCAATTCACTTATCAAATACTAATGTAGAAATTAATTTAAGTCTAGATTTTAACTACTATATTACTAGATAGAATTCTAGAGAACATTATCCCAATTTCATTCTTAATGTTATAGCTAGAGTTTGAAGCTTATCAGTGTATATTGGGTAATCAGAAAAGCCCATTGTTTTAATAAGGAAACGTTTAACAACCTGACTAAAAATTTAAAAATCCCATTGAATAATCTGGAAATTATCTCCAACATCTCTTATAAATAAATTATTAGCTCTTACTTAATTAGTCGGTTTAGGAATCTTCTCTATTGATAAAGCTTTCAAAGACTGTCTAAATATTGTCATCTCTTCCTATCTCAAATTGATGCTCTGCTTCTGGTGTTAGCAATCGCCTTGATTTTAACGATCATTCCAGCCCCAGAAGAGTAGGCAAGCAATTAATATCTCATCAACAACTCAGTTACAATTCTGAATTATGGGGTTCGTTATGTTCCTAGTATGGGGTGCGCAATAGACTTACCTCCACGTGGGACACCTCGGGCAACGTATACTTATACGGCAAAAAAGTTCATCAAACCGGCAGTTGACTTCTGACTTCAAACTACCATGATCCCACTGTATGTTTTATTCGATCACCTCCACAGCACTCATCTTACCTTTTCTCTGCCTTTGTGTCTGTCTGTCTCTTTCGCATCTGTGAATCATTACTCCCCCCCCCCCTCTCTCGACATTTTGTCACTTTGATGTTCCCCCCCTCCTCCTATGTGAAGCCTGAAGTCAGCTCCAGGGCTAATGATAACTGCCATTTGATATAACTGCCATTTGATATAAATAAATAAATAAATAAATGCTCCTAGTATACCTCTATTTCAGCAGTGACAATATTCTGTTTTCAAGACCAGGCGTGTTTACCCAATAACCAATAATTTAGTTCACGAGACATGAAGTCCATTAACCAAGTTCTAGTGCACTTAAAAATCGTCAGCGAGTTACCAAGATTTTTTAACATGGATATCCATTTAATATTATCATCTAGCACAGCTTTATAAAACATTTCGCAGCTTTCGGCTAATGCATATTTTCGAAAGAGCAAATAATATTTCAATATTTAACCTGCGATATTATTCCATGAAATTGCATTAAGTAAACCATTTAGTAGTTAAAATGTATACTTTGGAGTACTAAAAACATTTGACAAATCACAAGACTGGAGCTTACAAAACCCGAATAAGTTTCCAATTTTAGCCATCTCTTTCTGACAAACGGATGTGGCAAAACCAGCCACCATGATTAGAAAATGGGTCAGTTAGTGGTGGACATAGTAAGCAAACAAATAACTTCAATTCAGAGGAGGAATTATTGATTTTGAAATTTCGAAATGAAATAATACTCTGATGGTCTTTTAATTCCCCCCCCCCTCCCTTAACCTTTATTATACGTCAGACTTTCCGGCAACCCATTTCTGCTGATTGACACACTAACAAATTGAAAGATCTATTGGTTTATTAGGTTGCAATGATATCTCGTAAGTACAGCTGTCATTCTAATCATATTTCATATTTTAAGGTGTAATGAGGAGAGGCAAGTGGGTAAGAATTATTGAGGCTGAATCTCGCACTACAATTCAAATTGTATATTTAGTTTATATAAATATTGTTTCTGGAATATGAAATTGTCAATAAGATGAACAGCTATTAAAATATATTGCGATTAGGAGAACTCATTGTGAAACACTATCATCCATCCATTTCTACGTACTTTTGTTCTGAAGGCTATATTAGTAAAAATTCGTCTTGCGGACTTGAATGAAAGTACATATTGAGTACCGTGAATTGAAGAGCGTTCGCAAGAGCAAGATCTTCTTTAAAGACTTTGCATTTAGAGTTATTTTGGTAATTGTGCTGAAAATATTCCATCTCGGCAAAGGCAACTCAAGGGTGTCTTTTAAGTAGAAATTAATTGATTAATCAATTAATAAACTTAAATTTCCAAGACCGTTAAGAGGACCCTTCATATAACTTGACTTTGTTAAAGAGGATATATTCTTGTAGCCCTATTAAGCTAATGTCAAATTCTCATAGTCAGATTTTTAACACGAATTAATAAAGGCGTTTGGCCAGCCCCATCAATGGATGTGATATAATGAACTCTGACACGATGGAGATCACGTTGGCCACACTTTTTCACAATTTGACGTTTTTCGTTAATTTGTAACGTTTATTTTTGAAGGTTTTATTTATGGAAGCATATTCTCTTAATCTTTTTGAGCAGCAGACCGTCCAAACTCAATATAAAAGTGAGAAAAAAAATTAGACGAAGGAGTAAAGTAATCATTTGAAATCTGGAAACCTTAAACAGAGTTAACTATAGATGAAGATAAAAGACTGGGACCCTAAATAGATCATTATTAAGTTCCCTAAATCCACTTCAAGTACCGCTATATCTATCCTTTAGCTTTGTTATTTTTTAAATAGTTTACAATTTGGATTTTATCACCGAAGGCCACACTAATGTAATTAGTGTATGTATCAGAAAATTTCAACTTGATATTAAAAAATTTCAAAGAATATGTGGGATAGAGGTGAATTTTCCCAGCTTGATCAATTTCCTCCTAACCAAAGCGTATCGACCCATTTTCTGAAACTTTTCTACCGATTTCATGCAATGATTTGCTTGCTACTGTCGAAGTCACAGAAACCAAATCTTGGCTATTTTTATCCTTTTGAAAAATTTAACATAGCGCGTTTGCGACACCGGCATTTAAACTTCATCTTTGAGCTTTTCCTACATTATTTTCGAATCTTCCATTGAAAGCACTTATTTGCAAACTCTGGCACTTCTTAACTCTCAGTTTTCTCACTCATTAATCACTGTTTTTTCTTTTTAGCCTTGTCCAGATCAAAATTTTACTGAGGGAACATACAGATTAATCAATTTAGACTTGGAAAGAAGCTAAACGCTAAGGTAAGGGCTGTTTGATCGCCGAGCGCGGAGTCACCGGAGCTCAACCTGCACTATAAGTACTTTTAATAGAGTGTATTAAAAAAAATTCTACTTTCGAAGATGCATTTTTAATTTCAGACTAAGGTTGTAACGCTTTAAAATTTACTTTAATGGCAAACAAATTAACACTTTTAGCAGCGACAATAACAAATTCAATTTTTTATTGTAATTGTATGAAGTTACTGAAATCGGTTGGCAGAAGCAAACAAAAGAGTGATCCACAGATGTAGAAGAGACAGAAACAAATATAGAGAAAAAGGTAAGGTGAGTAGTATGAAGGTGTTAGAATATGACATGCTGTATGAGTATACGTTGCCCAGGGTGCACCAACTGAAGTAAGCCTCTCGCACACCCTTAGTTTGTATGGAAAGCACAAAATTATTGGCAAAATCAGGTGATGATAATTTTTTAATATTTAGTTAAGCACCTGACAGTCAGTTTTGTGAATTATTTCATGGCTTAAATATTTCGTTTTATGTAGTGTGCGATAAACTTACCTCCACGTGGTGCACCCTGGACAGCGTATACTCATACGGTAAAAAGTCTATAAACCGGCAGTTGACTTCTGACTTTAAACTACCATGACCTGACTGCAAGTCACATTCGACCACCTCCGCAATACCCCGCTTACCTTTTCCCTGTCTATGTCTTTTTGTCTCTTACATATGTGAATCACTCTCCTGTTCCCATATCGATTTTTTCCTCACCTCTGTGTAGCTCGACCTCAGCTAAGAGACTAATTTTAACTATCAAAACGCATGTCATTTGAAATAAATAAACAAACATTTTGCGGTTGTTAAGCACGGCCCTTAAATCTTGGCAGCAACTACTGTATCTTGGCTTGTTATGGCTCAAAAATCGCTTACTTAGTGTTATTTCTGTAGAAAAATGCGATACCAAAAAATCACTCAGCAATAAATTAACATCGATGTAAAGGAATGAACAGTTATAAATAAATTAATTTCATGTTATTATAGTATATATAATCACTTGATCTATGCGCTATAAAATATTAATAAATGGTTTATCGAAAATTAGTTAGAATATATGAAAAAACTAAATACTGGGTTATCAGCTAATACGATTGCAGAAATATTTATTTATTTCAAATGGCAGGCTTTATGATATTCATCATTAGCCCTTAAACTTTGACTTCAGCCTCCCCCAAGGGTGGGGGGGTACATTTATAGCAGTTAATTAATAGGAGTTCATTAGCCGTCTTCTTGCTTCCCAGTATCTCTGGGTTTCCGTCGTTGTCTTTAGAGCTGGACATCGAATCAGGTGGGTCTTCTCCATTTCCTCCTGTAGGTTACATAGAGGGCATGTGGGTTGAGTGTATACTCCCAATCTGTGAAGGTGTTTTGCCAAGCAATCGTGTCCGGTACGTAGTCTAAACTCAGCAACGGCTTCGATTCTTGGCCAGTCGGGTATGTCGGAGAGTGCCACTGTCCACTGTTTCTCCTTTGTTCGAGCTTTAATTTCGTTGCACCTTGAGGTCTGGAATTCTCTTCTGATTAAGATTACAGAAATATATTTTTATTCAAAACTTAATATCAGATATAAAATATTTATAAAAAAGTACTAATCAACTATGAATTAAATATTAACTCCTTAATTAATTTATCGAGCACCTTTAGAGCATATTGTGTTAATGCAAGACTTAGTTTGGAAGAATGAAAATAATATAGGTTTAATTATATAATATGAGCAAACTTTATTTAAAATAATTTTGTAAATGATATGTTGCAAAATCTTTTAAATCTTGTTTCTTGAATTTTAAGTCATTTGCCTTTTTTTACATTAACTAGATCACTGCTGAGGCAACACGTTTAAAGTTATCTGGGTGTCTTTTACACGTCATATAAGCAAAAATGAAATGGACAATGATGATTGTCGCTACCCTCTTGCTACTCACTCAATCATCGAATGCGATTTATTTCCATATTAAAGAAGGCTCGACGAAATGTTTCATCGAAGATGTCCCTGAGGATACCCTTATATCAGGTATATTTTATCATAATTTAGGATCATTTTTAGTATCGTATGCGATATCGGTATTAGATGGCGATAAATTTGTTCGCAACCCTGATCATGGTGTTCATGTTGAAATAAAGGATCCTGAAGGAAATGTTGTTCTTTCTAGGGTATGTTCATATTTAATTCCGTTAGTTTATCTTTAGGTGTATTCTTCCGAGGGAAAGTTTTTTTACACATCACTGGCACCTGGGGACCACAGCATTTGCCTTTCTACTCGTGGTTCTTCTTGGTCTAAGACACTCCTCGTGTGTATTCTGATTTTCTTACCAATTTAAATTTTAGCGTGTTAGTTTAGACATTGGCATCGGTGGTCATGGTACTGATTACAAAGAGGTCGCATCTAAAGAAAAGCTTAATGATATTGAGCTGCGTATCCGTCAATTGCTCGATCAAGTTGCAATGCTTGCAAAAGACCAAGACTTCCAACGTGTATAGTTTGAGATTAATTTTCTGTTAATTGCTATTTTTGTTGTCTACATTTTCTTTTCTTCTTTCTAGGCAAAAGAAGAATACTTCAGACGTATTAGCGAAAGCATCAACAGCCGAGTTACTTGGTGGTCCATCGTTCAAGTTATTCTTCTTATCCTTACTGGTATTTTTCAAATGCGGAATCTCCGTTCCTTCTTCCTTGCCAAAAAGCTCGTCTAACTTGCTACGTACAATCACCTTTATCTGCTATTATCATGAAATTTTTACAGGAATACAATCTGACATTTGCTTATCTTCTGCAAGCTTATTCTAATTTTACTCGGACCCTTATTTACGCATCCAGGTTTCCTACTTGGGTATTTTGTTATGTGATTATATAAAATAGCGCTCAAAGTTTCAGTAGCACAAATGAAATATGATCTATTTCCTAGTGTGAGTTTTAAAATGCCGATTAATATTAATGAAAACGAGCCTTTTAAGTCTTTCAATGCTCGCGTAGTAATTCTTTGGATATGCCATCTGCACATGTTTCAACCGTTCTTGAACGTTGTCTTTCTGCTTATTTACTAATATGTTTCTCTCAAATTGCATTGTTTAATTCTTTTCAATAAGTGACTGGATAAATGTTACCTCTAACCAGCTTTTCAATGCCGATTCTTTTTCTTGGCTATAATATGGAGGTATTTGATCTTATTTGGCCTGTCAGAGACGGTGAGTTTCTTCAGAAAATTACATGTATATATATATATATATATATATATATATATGTAGACTTATATAGCGTTTAATAATCGGGGGAACGGTCGGTTGGCCAATTTAGTTCACAGATTCGTTGCGAAGAATTGGGTTTTGTTTTCTATTGACTACGAAGAAAATAACACTTCTGATACGTAGTAAAGTCATTTAAGTTGATGAGACCATAATAGGACATTGGTTTTTTTATCGATGGCGTGTCCGGTTAGATTTTGCGATTCCTTAGATTTGTTGAAAGCTAAGTAATGCCGAGAGAATAATGGTTGAACTTTTTGAACAATTCCGACCCCCTAACACTACAGGCTGCACTATTTTCCACAAAGCGCAGCAGGTGTTGTGATTGACACTCACGAATGGACAGTCAGACATTCATCGGACCACAACTGGCAACGGGTAAACTGTGCTTATTGATTGTCATATATCATAGTTACCTAATGTCAAGCATATTTGCAATAGTACGTAAGATCTAAAAATTAATTCAGAGAATCCGTGTACATTTCCTCCATTCGCCACTGAAACAAACTGCTCATGCATTCAGGAGCTACAATGGACGGGGGGACTCCAATCGTGCTTTGTTTTAAATGTTTTACATATCTTTTTTATCTGGACCTAGAATGAACTGACAACTTTGGGCCAGGTGGATTGAGCGCTACGTAATTAATGGCAGTAACTTGTAGTGGTTTTTGCACGAACGAGCAATGATTTATCCTCGGTAATCTCTACGATAAAATCTAGTACGGACTGGCTCCCGATATTTGTTTAGCTACCTCAACGCCATAAGGGAAAGAGACGTATGACGTGCGTGTTCGATAGAGAATTGTTATTAAAATGCATACAAGGGCTTGTTAAACAATACAGCGACCATTGATTAGTGGTTAGTTAGAGATTAAAGCATAACTATAGTTAAAATACTTTGTGTGACTGATTAGGAGCTCACAACCAATATCTCTAAACTCGAAAACACTTCACCTAGAGACGTCGATTGAGTGCGAATAAATACGCACGCTGAAAAACAACATATTTTAAGGCGCCAAAATAGCTGGTAGAGAAGAATTGGAAGTGGTGCGATCAATAGAATACCAAGGGAAAACACAATATAAACCTTAAGCTGCGAGATAGTTGCTTCCTCAAACCTTTGTTCCCCTTAGTGCTTAAGGGCCCAACTTTCTATCTTACTCACTGCTTACATTACCTAATCTATTCAGTGTTCTTGAATAATCTTTGATGCTTATTTAGTATAGCAAGGCTAAAAAGCTTCATAAATTATCATCGGAGGTAAATGCCTGCTATATCATGCCGAAGTTCTTCAGAGCATTTATCATTCTGGTAGGCGTAGGGGTACCTGGTGGCAAGGTTTCGTCCATTTTAAATTAATCTAGTAGGACCAGTCGAGCGGAAAAAGAAATGCACAAGTTTGCAAACCGTCTTTGAGTTAGTATTGATAGATCCACTAATGCTTTCTCATCTACCATTCATCTGTAGAATAGATGACCTCGAGAATATACGCCTACCTTTCAGTTGCGGCCGATCTAGACCGACTTCATGCGTATTATCCAGCCATCTAAAGTAACTAGATGGCAGTGATATTAAAATAAACACAGAGCGTTCTATGTAGTAAAATATAGCGAACAAATCTGAGTTGCGGATAGACTTCTATTTTATTCTGCTATCACACAAGCACACTAGAAATGAGCGAAGTTCACTACGAAAAAATCGTAACGTGGTTTATCTTCATCCCAATAATTTAACTACACATTCCAACACAACAAATCGTGGTCAGGAGAACAGAATTTCATGATGCTTAGAGCGGAAATCTAATTCTACACTATACTACTTCTAGAAAAAGTTGATATAAGCGATCTACACAAAAATAAAACATCTGCACTGTGTTAAAGATGAACTGGCTTTATCGTCCGACTAAGGATTTTCGATTCGTATGGAAAATATTGATTTTACCATTCAGGATGTTATCACTTTTTGACAAAATTAATGCCATTTGAGCATTAATAATGTCGCTAGCAAACAATAAACAGTGAATCAAAGTCCATGAACAAAAACATCTTGAGACAGGTACAAGGGAGCAATCTTCACTTGGAGATCACTGACTAGGCGCTAAGCGTGGTTGTTAAACATAAAAACATGGGTTCCCAGTGGCATAGTGATGAACGACGCAAAAGGTCTTATTGGTCAGGTCTGATCAAGGAGAGGGGTTCAAATGCGAGTTTCTAAGCACCAATGGGGGTGGGGGGTAGTAAAAAAGCAGTGAAAATCCAACACTAAAACACGAAACCGAAAGTTAATGAACTGCAAAACAAAATTAAACCGAACAAAGAAATTCCCACACTCAAAAAAATAAATTTAAACACACCATCCCTCTCACTATTGTCAGACAATTATAATCAATAATAAATGCATAAAGGAACAGGCTTATATACTGTTTAAACAAAATAAAATACTCGATTCCTAGCTTCCAGCAGAATGCATCAGATCATTGAGCTCCCACAGAGCCAGAGTGAGAGTGTTTTTGTAAGAATACAGCTGGGAATCTAATTCGGCAATCTGTTTCAAGAGAACATCTCGTTCAGCTTTCAACTGGATGACATTTTGTGAGTCCTGATGAAATTTCGTAGCGATGACGTTGTCATCCACATACGGAATTATGCTCCCGGGGTTGTCAACAAGTTGAGAACAAAATTGCGAAACGTTCTGAAAAGCCTAGAAAACGATTAACCCTCTTAAGGAAAAACCTTTTTGATGGCATTTCTCCGTTCTTGAAAAGCATCAACTCGCTCTTTGAAATTCTTTGGCAGTTCAGCATTAAGATGTTTGGTGCCCTGGGTATCGCGAACGTTTTCGTAGACGCGATTCAGGGCAAGAGTTAGATCCCTTACGACATTGGTTATTTCCACTATGGCAATCTGACCTTTTTGAGTCTCCGAAACTGGATTCGAGCACTCTGTTCCAATAGGTTTAATATCCTAGAAAACATATGCCGTTTAAAAGACACAAATAGTCGGAACAGTGAAAAGGATGAAAAGAGATGTGTGGTATAGTTACAAGATAAATTTATTTGGGGTTTAGGCCACCACGAGTTGACAGAATATCTACATAATAACCAGAGCGACGGGCAAACATTAACCGCCTTTCGATTTTAGAAGCAGGATCCCAGGCCTCTGATCGACTACGCCAGAGGTCAAGTAATTCTTGAAGTTTCTTTTCTTCCTTCTTTTCGCGTTGTGTTCGTAGTTTGCGAATGAGAGAAGAGTACTTCTTGCGCCATTTCCGACGTTTGTGCTTCTTCATTTTACGACGTCTATTTTGGATATCGTTGACACATTCGTAATCAACTTGAGGCACGGAAGAAGAAGCAATAAAAGAGTAAAGTAGGCCACTAGGAAGTTGCCAGTAATTTGGAATATATTTTGTCTTTTCGTCGAAAGGTAGCATTATATTTTCGTATTTATGAGATGCATAAGGGCTGAGGGATCCGCAATAACTCAAATTGTTATTAAAAAATGAGAACTGATTTTCTGCACCAAGTTTTCCAAAAGGGGACAAGGGCATTTGGTTGCTAGAAATCAAGCTATTTATCAATTTATTGTTGCCGCCAAAACTCTTAAGAGAAAACGCGTCTGACTTTGTCTGGTACCCATAAGACAAGTGAGATTCCTTTGTTGTGGAATGTAAACAATTACGCAGATTTATTGATATATTAAGCACTTGCCGACATCCCCTTAGTTTACCAAAAACCAACATTGCCAGAGAATGTGACAAAAGCTACACCGAACACCCCACTCTTCCCTAGAAAATACAAACGATTATTATAATTCCTTTAAATCGTAACCAAGGTTATTTAACAAAGCAATTAATATTAAACTTAAAGTTCTGTTAATTTTTAATTAAAACTATTTAATGATCGCGTGATCATTGTTTCATATCACTAGTCTATAATTATTCGAAGTACTTCGTACAATATTTGATGTCCGCATTTTATTCAATTTGTTAACCACATTCGACTTTAGCACATAACAAATTTTTCTTTGAAAATGGAATTGTGCTAATATAAGACGTACTAATTCATATCGACTAATTGATCCACATGGTGTTGAGTGCATCACAAGGTATCAAAAAGGACTTTTTGACCTCTCCGATTAAACACTGTTTCTATTAATAATTTCGCATATATTATGGGCATATATACGATATTATTTTGAGTCATTCCAATGAAATAAAATATCCAAAATTTTGGTGTGCATTAATTTGTTTTAAAACATCTACAATATAACTGAAATTTTCCGGAAAATGATTAATTCAACGACCAGTTGCAAAATTTTTGAACTTCCTATTTTACTGATTATGTCGAAATATTAGCCTAGATTGTTGTCACATAGTTTTAACTTAATCAAATTTTCTTGCAAAAAAAATATAAATTATTTGGTTTTTTTCAATGTTGACTATTCATTGAAATAAACTCACAGTAAATAAAATGCTAGAAGTATAGTAACACATAAATCTTTCGCTAATGGATGTAAAATGCATTTAAAAGGCTAAAATCAGTTAGTATAATATTCAAAAAAATGAGACGGTTGACATTTCTCTGGGCAAATGGGAAGGGCCCATTCAACTCTAAGGCACTAGCTCCGTCTACTTTTGCTTTCTCTCGTTGACTCTGAAAAAACACTAAAATGTGAACTATTTATCATGCAGCAATATGAATGAATTCAACGCGAACCTTAATTAAAATTTGAAACAAATTAAAATTAATCAAGGTGAGCACAAAGTTGATTTTCAAAACTTCGTACACTATTTACCAACAAACTCTAACTATTCGAAATGTTTTAACTACACAATTTCAATTAAAAATTCTGAGATTCTCAAATGGATCTTGGTAATAGGATAGGATGACACCTTGATGTTTTTAAGTGAAATTAATCTTAAGAAGTTTCCAAATAAAACGAAGTACGTTTTGCTTTTAAAGATGAATCGATTTGTCAGTTGATCATCAAACCAACGGCTTCTCAACTTGCAACAACATATGTAGTAGATTATCGCTATGACCTCCTCTTTGCTATTGATAAATGAGAACTTGTAAAATGCACACCTTACAATACTTAAGAGCTTTATTTCCCAAATTGCTATAAAATGGAGTTTCAAAGTAATCTTAAACACTGATTAATACTAATTTCATGCTTTCAAGGAAGATTCAGTTATTATTTGAAAAATTAAACTTTAATACACCTTCATTGATTCTTTTTTATTCATCTTATCTATATTTATTCCTTAAACGAAGTGGTAATAAGAGAGAAAAGTGCTTTAGATTTCAGTGTTGTGTAACATGCACACCTAGGCGTGAAAGGCAACTCCCAAAATCAGTATAATTGATTTGTGGAGAATAAAACATCACTGAACCAAAGACCCTCAGCAGATAGAACATTATGGAATTGCCAACGTGCTACTGATAGCGCAACCATGGAATTACGATGGGGAGCTAGTGCGTCGTTAGTGTACTCATCGATCAAAAATCATGGCGTGGTCAACGTGGCCAAAATTGTACTTGATGACTAAGGGATGTGTCAATGACACAACCTAACTAAACTTATCCATGTCATACACCAATTTTCTTTACTTCTTAGCGGCAGCTTAGCTATTTTCTGGAGTTAATCCACACTCGGTGATATTACGATATAGATAACCGAGGTTAAGTCAAGGCCTTATTCGTGTACCAATACACTACAATTTACTAAAACCTCTCATCTACCTCAATAGTTACTTCAGTTTAATCACTCTGATGCTGCCCCAGCTATTTTTAGGACGAAAAAGAAATACGTCCATTTACTAAATAACAAATAAATTCAATCATAATTTTAGTTATGTAGATAATATTTTAATGTTAGGCAAGAGGTCAACGTGTTAATATGGCAACTTCAGCTGTATATTTACTGGATACTTCGAGTACCCTAAGTTTATTTTTTCGGCTGAAGCCTTTTTTCAGGATTGCTCAGCGGAACTGAGTAAATATTAGCTGAGTAATAAGTGAAAGAAAGTCCAAAATGGCAGACTAATCAAGCGCCCTCTACCCTTTCAACTTTGCGGTAAAATTTTATAATTCATTAGTCGCTTCTTATTAAAGCTAAGGCTTCTCAGATTCAAAGAAGAAGAAAAGATAAGACTCCTATTTCAAACGATGGTTTTCCATTATCGAAGTAAATAATTAATTTTGTGATTAGCAGCGACGGCTACTCCAACTGGGGTATTAGTATGAATATTTATTTATTTCAAATGGCAGGCATTTTGATGGTCATCATTAGCCCTTTAGTTGACTTCAGGCTTCACGGAGGGGAAGGAGTATGAGTATACATTGCCCAGGATGCACCACGTGGAGGTAAGACTATCGCACACCCCCCGACTGCGGAATGAGTGTGAATATATGATAGTGAATAGTCTAGTGCATGTGAGGTAAACTTGTGTTCCCATTGAATGTAACGCAAATATGCTAACAAAGTCCATTTCCATGTGAATTATGCTAATCATGATTTTTGATATCCTTGTCCAACGCAAAAATACATGTCAAAACTGAACCCGTTTATTA
>UZAE01012875.1:15939-30332 GCA_900617975.1 Rodentolepis nana | reverse complement strand
CAGTTGACTTCTGACTTCAAACTACCATGACAACACTGTAAGTCATATTCTACAACTTCCACAGTACTCACCTCACCTTTCCTTTTTCTCTTTCTTTGTGTCTGTCTGTCTCTTCTACAGCTGTGAATCAATCTTCTGTTTCCCTTCTCGAATTTTTCTCACTTTGATGTTCCTCCCCTCTGAAAAGCCCTAAGTCAGCTAAATGGCTAATAATAACTATCAAAACGCCTGCCATTTGAAAAAAAATTAATATATCAACTCGTTAGCTTCTAAATTAAGCTCAAGGTGAACGAAAGGTTCACAACGTGCAGAATTCTGATTAAACGGTCGGGAAACCCTATTTGTTTTCTCCACCACTCATTATGTGTTCTAATAAAACTCATATGAGTTTAAACCAGTTTGTTAAAGCGAAATTTCGATAAAGTGAATTGGCTAATAAAATGCTTTGTAGGTTCAATCATTTGATCCTTCTCAATATACTGTCAAAAATGGTAGGATGTAAAAGAATTCAATGTATTCGAGTTATATTATTCAATATAGCTATGGAAAAAGTTCCCCATTCATGAATATGATATTACATAATCTCGGTAAGCACTATTTCAGTAAATTAATATATAAATATATATACATTTTTTGGCATTCATATTTAAAGAAAAATTTTGAAAAGTTGCTCTTCTCCTTTTAAATTTTTTTCTCCCAGATTTGCTGCCTTCCTCTCAATTCGGTCCGAATTGGTCTCGAATCTGATCCGACCACCCGCCGGAGAGCGATGTGAAAGCAAATTGCGTTCTCACAAACACACACAACCCCGTTTGCGCTCTCTGGCGTCATTGACTCAACTCAAACTAGATATCACGCAAGTTAAACACTTATGCCATAACTTTTATTTAAAATATTTATATATATATATATATTTAATCTACTCACTTATTTGAATTCTTGGGATAGTCTCCAATATATGTGTTGAAATTTTATTTAATTTAATTTATAAAAGCAAAACTTTGTATTATAAAGAAAAAGTTGTGAAAGAAAGTGTGTGTGGCTTCCTGTGCACTCTAAAGCAACACAAATTGGAGATTTCTTCCTCTTTTAATAATTTCTTAATTTAAAAAGCATTATTCTAAAAATTTTTGATAATTTCTCCTAGAGGAATTAATATCTGAACTAATGGGTAAAAATTTCGAAAAATTTTAATTCTATGTTCTAACTTTGGTCGAGTCCAATATCGTCCAGTTGAATAGCAATTTGTAGCCGGTTTGATTTTTCGAGATGCCTCCACTATGCGACTTTTTTGCATCTTAGTTAAATACAAATTCACTTGATGACCCTACGCCGTGTTTCTAGTGATAGAGTAGTAGATTAATGTGGGTCATGAATTTCAGCAAGAAAAAATCAATCATTATTAGCTGAACTGAACTTAAAGACACTTTACAAGTACATTTATGAAAGAGATAAACAGATGCTCCTATGAGAAAGTGCACTTCTACTGACCTAATTGGACTAGTGCGTTTGGCCATTTATATCGTTGAGTGTGTTTCAAGCCAACATCTATTTTAACAGATCTACGAAGAATGTGCAAAATTTTTCCTGATTACTAAGCTTTTACCATGCTTCTTGAGTCCGACAGAGTACTCCGTTTATCAGACAAATTTCAAAAACTTCGCTTTGAATTATATTGGTCACTTTGATTTATGGGAGGCAAAGTATCTTGCCTATAGTGTGCTTGAACTTTATTCTTGACTCGTATTCAACAACTAGGTTCAATAAGAAAACATGCATTTGCAATCACCTACTTTTTGAACGATTATTCGAAACAAAGTACCAATTGAAGCAAATTACTTAAAGGTTTTAAACTGTCAAAAACTCTTAAATTGAAAGTACCTTATCAACGATTATTTCTTGCCCTCTAATTGTGTCGTTAAGATTCAAAGGGCTGTGAAAAGTAATGAAGAAGAAGTACTTTTTCCCTCCGGATATCTTTGTTCAAACCTCTCTTGTGGTCATCGAGAAGAAAATCGGATAGATTCTGGCTTAAAGGCAGCCATTCTTATACCAACTGACAAGTCAAAATTCAGTTTATTGAAACTCTTTTCTAAACTGGAATGATTTTTTATCCCTAAAAATTTCTAGTACATAAAGTTTCATTTTTTCACGTGGATTACAAAGATCTGGAAAGATAATACTTGCCAATCGACAGTAACGCAATGAAAATTCTGTTTAATTTCAAATTTATCCCCGATAGCTATTTAACTTATTACTTCAAAATAAAAGGTAACGGAAACAAACTCGATCTAGATGAAAGGTAGGTATCAAAAGCACTAAAAATCATTTTTGTGTAAAAATAAAATTGATTGATCTTCTTTAGACACAAAAAATTAATTATTTAGTTAATTATACTAATTATGTCATTAAAAATTGATCTTTACAAGGTCCGAAATGTATTTGGTGTTTTAAATATCGTGTTGTATTTAAACAGCCACTTTATTTAAAAGTAAAGCATTTTCGAGAGACATTTAATTAAATACATTTGTTCAATTAGTGAAACTTGATTTTTTCATTTTCCAAAACAATGATGTGTAGTAGCGCTCAACTTAGTAAATGTGCGTTATAATCCGGTTGAAATATCTTCTTTGAGATATTTTGGTTATGCCTAAACGAAGACTATAGTCTTTTTTAATGGCAGAAGATCAAGACTTGACTTGAACGATAGCAGAGTAGAAGAATGCGAACAAAATGTCATACCGGGGTTTTCCGAAAATCCATCCAAGGCGGTTAAACGGAAAATTCCATTTCCTGAGACTATTTTTGGCACTAAATAACCTCCCGTAGACGCTTATTTTATTGGGCGAACCTTCGGAAAACCCCGGTAGTAAGAAGAACCTGTTTTCTCGACTTGATTACATGTACGATTGTGAAGGCATATGCTTTTGTCTCCAATGTGAGTCATTTTGTGGCTATTCGAATGGGTCGGATATATGAGTAGGCATGGGCCAGAAGTAGCTAACATCCATGCTGAAAAAAACTCAAAGTCGTTTGAGGACGTCCTGTGAAAATATTCAAGGCAATCAATCATTATTTTTTCTGAATTACCAACAATGCTACCATCAAATTCTGTTTTCATAATGACAGATTTAAATAAATGTGCTGTAAAAAATATGCGAAATCGTAGTGCCGTCAATAGAATTAGAACAGGTAAAAATTACGTCTGGTGAATAAGTGGTTTTAGAAGACATTTATTGCAATAATTTTGGCCACTCTTTGCTCCCTTATGGCAAGATTTGTTAGCTGTCAAATGTCATATGAAATCGTTTGGTTTCAGAGCCTTTTGAAGAAGAAGCGACTTGTAGTTGAACATCACAATCAACTGCGATCAGCGTCCTTTGAACATCTTTCCCATGGAGTTGGTACAATGCAGAAAGATGATTAAATACTGAAATTGAAGGCAATTAGTCAACTATTTAAATCCAAACACCAAAATTCAGTGAGACATTAAATCTTCTCCTCGTTACTGACTAGCCTTGCTAATAATCGATCTTTAGGGAAATAATTTCCATTTTAAAAATCTATAAAAGAAAATAAGAGAAGGGAGAGAAAGGAAATTCAGGAAAAAGCAGAAGATTTAACCTTTTTCAATTCGGAAATATTTATTCGTTTTTCATCAATTTTCGTAATTATTCTATTTTCAAATTGTTTATTTTTTCTCACGTTCACTTATTGTAGTACTGATTTAATACATCCTTTCTGTAAAAGTCTGCAAAATGTAAAAATAATTCACGTTTATTGGGCATTTAAATCAGTGGGTTTGACATTTTAAATAGTATGTTAAAATTGTTTTACCTAAATAATGAGGCAGTTACTTGTGTGTCTGTGTGTGTGCAAATGAATTTTAATTCCATAGCAAATGACCGCTAGTAAGTTGCTTTCGAAATAGATTGATGCTGATAAAAACTTTGTCACTTTCCCCTCATTTTGCAGTAATCGATTTATAGAGGAAAATGACTCCGGGTTGTTGGAGATTTAGCTGCGAATGGTTAGCAAAGGCGTGAATTGTATTAGTAACAAATTGGTGACTCAACAGAAGCTGGAACAAAACGAGACGCAGAGGGAGATGCAGATTTGAGGAGCTCAGTGGGGAGCGGAGATGAGGGAAGGCCCTTTCTCGAATAAGTTTAGAAGGTAGGAGTTTGAGAAAAACGGCCAAGGTAGATGTGAGTTGAAGAATAGGGCGATTCAAATCTAGTAAGGCATCAAAGATGCAAATATGCTCATCTATGCAAGAAAAAAATAAAGTCGTAAAGAAAAAGCTTATGACATAGCCATAAAGTGATTTGTTTTAGAAAGCTGAGAGACAATTTAAAGCATACTTGGATGGCGCTCCCGTTAGTTGAAACTTGAAACAACTTATCTCAGCGATATATATATATATATATATATATATATATCATTAAGTTTCATTTTTAGTTTAATATTAATTAATAGTATCGGACGTAAAAGATTTATGTTGTAAGTACTGAAAGATAAATAGGCTCTTAAAAGATTGTTCAAATTTCGTAACGATTTTTCTTAATTTTCTACATCTTTGCACATATGAAGTAGAGGTATGTTTTTTCCTATTGGAGGTACTTAGAGAGAATTGAAATAGAGGAGAGTTTATCACATTTTTAATGCTCCTGGTTGAAAGACAATTTCGAAAATTGCTTTTTATAGCCACCGACGGCTCCGAAATAGCTACAATTAGCAGAATTAGCTTATATATATATATTTATTTATAGGGTTAAGAAAACCGTTCAGATTAATCAGTAACAACTGACCGCATTGTAATTTATTTTACTAACAGAGTGGAATTGTCAATATTTTATCATTGAATCAATAAAAGTGTGCAATTTACAGTTTCCTTACTTTTGAATAAAAATTTTCCACTGTTGTCGATATATTTCTTTTCAGCATCGATTTTATTAATAGATAATAATTCTTATATTGTATGAAGTGTATAAAAGTGAGTTCCAGTTCTATTTTATACTCACCATTAACTTAATCAGGTTCGTGAACTCCAGCCGTTTGTCAATTATTCCTCCTACTTAAATCTTAGTTCTCTCTTTAATTTAATTTTATTTAAATTAATTTAAAGCAAAAGCTTTTCATGTCAAAAAGTTTCCCTCTTAGGAAAAGTTTCCAAAGTTTCAATTTCGCTTTAATTATAGACTATTTACCAAACGGTATTCAATAATACCCCTGAATTTAGGTTCATAAATTTACTAAAACTGGCATATTGTAATGCTTTAGCTTTATTGAGAAAATACAATGCTTCTGCTTTTTCCTTATCGCCAAGGAATCTAACAAAAATAGCTCTAGACGGGAAATCCTTGGCCTAAAACAGGTGAATTGATTTTATTGTTAGCCTTCGGGAGGAGATTCGAGTTTCACTGCATCTTTGGTAGTGGAATATTTTATTGCAAAGAAGCAGAGAGTTGTCTTCTTGTTACCACCAAAAGTGAAGATTAGAAGACAATGAAATTTGGTAAAACTTTGGGGGTAGTGGAATCAACTTTCACTAAACACTATATTGAGCTCAAAACAATATGCAATCGTGTGATTTGCTTATTTTCTACATCAGCACTTATTTTTTTGCTTTAAAACTCGATACAAATGATTTAATAATCATCTTAATATCTACATTCTGGCGATTACGGTCATGTTTAAATCATCTCTGCCATTCTCATTTGGGTACTACAACTTGGCTGAAGTGGTATGAGAGGTGGAAAAGTATTGGGCATTACAAATGCTGTCTCCTCGTGAGGCTAGGCGCCAAATCATTGATTTTAAGGCCAAGGCATTATTTAAAAAACTTTATGTGAAATGAGAACTGAGAGAACTTGGTGTTACCTAAGTGTAATTATTGTCTGATTACTGTTGAATATCTAATTAGTTTGCTTTTCTTCAAGAGCACTATCCCCTCTTGACATCCTATTGAACAGGCTTGATCAGTAAAAAAATGTTGTGAAAGTTATGAATTGTCATGGAAAATTATGACACAGAGCAGAGTCATGCATAAGTACTTTTGATTGAGCTTTTCAGGACGAGAAAAGAAATCAAAAATGGGCAGGAGATAGTTATTTGCCTCACTTGAAAAATATCAGAAATATTCTGAGGGATTCAAAACTAGAACTTTAAGCAATTTCAAGCATGATCCTCCGGGAAAAATTCGAAACATGGTCCCTTAGGCACTTGATCTCAAAATTCGGTAGAATACCAGTTTCCAGAATTCTTTTAACTTAAATTAAATCGATCTTGATTAGTCCAAAATTAATCTTCAATTAAAGGCTGAACTAGAAAGCTGGCTAATGAGATCAGTGATACCATCTCGATACTAACATTTCCACATGTGGGTACGAAGGTTCTGATTTATAGATTTATAAAAAACGGAATTAATTTAGATGAGACCCAAAACTTAAATAACAATTATAAAAGAGTAAAAAAGAAGGCCAATTTTGCATCCAAATACTTTTTTATTCAGACTATAAGCAAAATTTTCAATTCGCCAATAAAAAAATAACCAAAAGAACTTGTCTTTTGTTTATCGGAAATTAAGTTTGTAAAATTTGCTATAAATTGCTACAGAAAGCAATGTAAACTAGTAAACTTGATAGTAGCGTTTAAACTGGGACAAAATATATGAAACATGCGAAACCTTTTAAGCTATATTATTTAAAATAATTACAAATTATCCAAAAAATGTAAGCAATAATATATTTTGATTAACGCTGAATATGCTTTTTTGAAATTCTTATCTCGGTTTTTCTGAAACGAAAATGATTTCATCCTTTCGCTCTTATTTTATAACCTCGATAATGACCTAAACAACTTTTGAGAAGTAAAAAATGGAACTGATTTCCTGTGCAACTGTTATTTACTCCTTTGTATTTTAGTTGCGTTTAAATGCAAATGTGGACTTCCTGCAAAATTCAAAACCTTTTCCAATTTTTGCGATTGACGGTTAGCAAACAGCATTTACAAGCAATTGAAGAGCAAGTCAATGCTTTTAGGAATTCGGCAGTTGTAGGTATATCTGAGCATTTTTTAATCTAAGACTTAGAAGTATGAGAAAGTGGAACGGTTTTTCAACTCTCTCTCTCCCCCTCCCTCTCTCTCTCTCTTTACTGACAAGCTATAATTTGCAACTCATGCCTTTTTACCTCTTCCTAAGCTAAACTTCCGGAAAACTTAAATTGAGAATTGAGAAGTCACGCATACTTCTGCTTAAATTTGCTCGAAGTTAGAACTAATTCTATAAACCCAAATGTTCCTATTAACACGATGTGCTATGATGCATTTTCTGCCTCAAGCTAAATTTTACAAAATTGAACCTGAAGTATGCAATCCATTGATTAGTCCTTTGGAGAAGAATTAAATAAAATTTGAAACATGGCAACAAAATATTTACTAGTGTTTTTTAATAATAAATATGTCCATTTTACATTAAACACCAGATTCCCTAGTGAATATTTAAGCTAAGATTACTTCAATCTTAACTTACAGATTCATATCCTATTTAAAAATTTAATCGTTATAAAGCCTGCAGTTCAAACAGATATTTGATCAATAATAATTTCAAAAAATCCTTCTTTGTGTCTAAAATTGTTTAATAAAGCTCCTGATTCCAATCTTCTTGGTACACTAGAACAAAGCTCATAACTTCAGCCCTGAATTATTGATTATTGGATTCCTACGCTTACACCTAAGTGCGTGAAACAAGTAGTGAGACGCGTACACTTTAATTACCGAGAGACCAAACAGTCAATCGTGTATCACCAATCCAATTATTAGATTTGGAAGTGCTGTCTTTTGTTATTCTCCTTTGGATCTGACTAGGTCTATTTTTCTGAAGGACTATGCAACCTTATGAAAATGCTACTCTACTCTTCCAAACGCATAAATCACATAAATTTGATGATTATTCCAGTTTTGTCAACATTTATTTACCTTCGGAGATTGAGATTTACGAAACACAGACTAAACGTGACAAATATTCTTAAGCTTCATTCAATTACCTAGGCTTTTTTTCATTTTCAGTAGGTTTGGAACTTTCGAAATGTCTAATTTTTAAAATGGGAATACATCTAATAAAAGAGGCATTTCAATTAATATAACAATGGCTTAATTAGCGAGTATTGAGTACACAGTGACTGTTCAAATAATTTATTTATTTGATGTGAATTTATGGATTTATTTCACTAAATCAAGATGTGACTTCATAACTTTGAAATTCCGCTTTCTGTTTTGAGTAGTTTAATAATACCTATATCTAGACGCCTTTCATTAATAATTGATTTTTGCTTCTGTAAAATTGGTAATAAAACCTAAAATATTTGGTGACAAGCATATCAGAGAAATTTTTTATTTTTCATTTAATTTTGGCTTTTCCTTAGCATTATAAGGGACGCACATTTCGAAATAGGTTATACTTCATATCAAATTCAACAAACGTTTAGTACATCGATTGAGCATGTCATTTATTGCCTGAATTTTGGGGCCGATTTACTAATGTATAAAATTCTGGATTAACCGATCGATCATAATTTAAAATTTGGCCTAAAATCATTTATATCCACCGGTTAAATTCGTATTAATTGAAACAATATTTTTACGTTACTACTGCTAATGGCAAGCTTTTTAATCAGGAAGGAGTTAAATATTTATGACAAGTCACAATCAGTTCTGTTAAAACTGACAATTCTGATTTCTAAAATGTTCCTTGCAGAGTTACATAAAAAGAAAATCAAAGTGCTTATTAGTATTATAGTCTTGAAATATGATTTCGCACACTAAACATGGTAACCTAATGTTTCAGTCTTGTGAATGCAATAAGTGCAAGGCATTTTCGCTATTCTTTAGAGCCAAACAAGTCAAATTAGGGATCCTAAATAAATGCCCAATTAAGTTTACAGGTCAATAAGCTCTATACGTCGAAAATTTAAGCAGGACAAGCCAATCTCAGGGCAACCCAAATGCCAAAAAAGTACAACCTTTGATGCTCATACCCCAGTGTCAATGTCAACTCATCTTTCTATTTCCATTGTGTCTATTTTTCATACAGAGGCTTTAAAAATGTTGACTTTGTCATTAGCAATTATCACATTTCATTATGACCCACGCCAAAGTGGACAAATGCTCGTTGCGATAAAATTGAATTCGAGTTAGTAGAGATCGCAAGGGAAAGGGATCAAAAAAAACAACACTTGAAGTCACCGATTCTTCCGTCCCTTGGTTTAACTGAACAAACTCCTGTCCACAACTCTCAGTGCTTTCAAACTGGTCATCCACCAGCAATTTACCAGATCGAGGATTTTTTCAGCATCAATTTGGCTAATAGCACTTTTTAATTGTTATTGCTTTTTTTGGATTTGACAGTGAGAAAAGCCATCTAGATGAGTGCAGTTGTCAGGATCGCATCAGTTCTTTAAAGCTTGAGCTTTCCCACCACTAGGCAAAAATAATTAGAAAGAGCTCCATTCGCTTGCACATGTCTCCCACCAACACCACCACCACCATTCCCTTCTCCACATTCCATCCCAAATTTGCCAACTCACTGTCTCGCGCTCTCACAATACCTACTACGCCTCGCCTTACTTCAGTGTAGGAGAAAAAATCCCCACCACGCAGGCGATCTAAGCGACACATCAAAACGCCTCTCCAACACGCTTCACTCTTCTTCCTAAAAGCTGCATCGCAGAGAGACAGTGCGAGAAATGCCCACGACTAATCGATTAACCCCAGGAGTAGATTAAATTTCACTCCCTCACTGTCGTTTATCACTCCCTTTCCCACTCACACTCGCATACAAACATATTTCTCCGTCGTAGTTACCTACGCGCTGTAAATCTTCATTTCACGAGACGGCTTATTGCTCACGCGCAGTTATCTCTCACGCACCAGTGTAGCCAACAGGAATTCGAGCCCTCTGAGTCAGAGAACCACTTTTTCTTTCATAAGCAGAACAAAGCAAACAGGTTAAAAGAAATGCAGTAAAATCATGATAGAGAAGGAGGAATGGTGTTTAGGCGATATCATCTTCACTGGCTAGTTCGGAGTTCTCCTCATACTGGAAACCTTCAACAGCGGAGTCTGATCCGTCCATATGGGTGGAAGAAGACATTGGGACATGCGATTGGTGCGAAACCTGGGGAGGAGATGAGGATTGAAAGATCGATGAAGTTGCCATCAGTTTCTCTATATATTGGCCTAAGATTTGATTGGCTGTACGGAGGTTAGAATTTTCTTCTTTCACAGTATCAACTCGTTTGGAGAGATCCACTAGAGTATGCTGCAGTTCAAGGACCTAGAGATAAGGGCAAAAAATGCAAAATTAATGACAGCGTTCTATAAATAACCAGCAGAGTCCACTCATTGGATGGTAAATAAAGCGTGTCAGGTTACCAATTCAACTACTAAATTGTTCAGCGGGAATAAGTAGAAGGCGCTAAAATTAGCCAAGCGTAGCCACTCACTTGTTCCTAGTCTCTATACGTATTTGCACTGACTCGATATACTTGGCTGATTTAGAGGAAGGGAATAATGGCGAGTAATTAGAGAAAAAACTAAAATCACTTACCTGACGACAGTGGTTTCTATTAAGTAAGCAAAATTGACATATATAAATATCCGATCTCCAAATCTCGGTTAAATCTTTGATTAGTAATAGACTCTGATAAGCTTAAGTTATGCTCCACCACCGAACAGGACGCAATCAATTCACGACCAAGTCGACAAATAGATTAATGATTTCTAATAATTGCCTGTCTAGTAAAAGGCGAATACGTGGTGCCTTAGCTTCTACAGTTCCGGACACTCACGCTCTGTTCAGTATTAAACTAACTGGAGCATACAAAGATACTTTTCGATCAAATTCATCAATGGCATGGAAGGTTAAACTTCTCAAAACCGAAAACAACAAATTCATTTCGTCACTCGCTAACAGGCTACGCCAACTTTCCCTTCGGGAAGTAACTTAGATATGATCTTAACTTGATCAATTATATACGGATTTGAAGGGTTTTCTGTCAAATATGCAGACTCGGAATATGTGTCCTTAGCATGTTTAACAAAATTCCCGACCAGAAAATACCTAGCACAGTTGAACTGAAGCACACAATCTCTAAGTTCATAAAAACTCGATGCGCAGAGATAGTACTTATGTGGATTTTAAGTTTCTCAGGGTTTAGAATAACTGTGGAAAGAGAACTCGGTAGAATAGAAGAGGGTGATTGAAAAGTATCTTCCAAGAAACACTATGGCTCAATAGTATGCACAGTTAACAAGATCCTATTAAGCATAGAAAACATCGGTTTGTAAACGAAGATAATGTTAAATCCTTCCAGAATTTCATACTCAGACACCTGGGTGTTGTATTGGAAAACTCAATTGTTCAATAGGAGTCTCAATTAGTTAACGAACGTGGTGAAGGGTGGAGGGAGGGAGGGGGGGGGGGGGGGGGGGGGGGGGGGGGGAAGGGAGAAGAATGCTATTATATAATTTGAATTAGAAATAAGACTCCATCAAGTCGTATTCAGTTTCATTTAAAGATCAAAGACAATTGATTTATTAGATTTGGAAAATAGAGATGCACTTCTCAGTTATCCTCTGTATGACAGCATCAGCCAGACGAACTTGGGAAAGAAAGTTACTAGCGACGTTAATTAAGATCACTGACTTCGTTATCTTTAAGAATATCCTCCAATAATTAGCGTGTTAGTAATAAATTCAAAAAAAGATGAAAATAAGCCCCATTTACACAACTTGAGCAAAGTTCTGGAAAATGCAGATTTCCTAGAATGTGAACTTAATGTGAACAGATTTTACCTTCCCCCTCCCCTTAGCGAACAACAAGGAAAAGGAATTCACACTACTACTTCTAGGGGGAACAGACAAACAGATAGGTGGTTTTTTTATAAGAAATAAATGAAAAAAAAACAAACGAAAATGAGAGAAAATAGATCAGAGAGCTTTATGAGGTTCTCCCAACAAGGCTTTCTAACTGAAATTATACGCAGTTCTCCCTATCTAGAGGATATCTCGGTGCGAACTGCAATGACTTTCCCATAATTACCTATTAACACGAAATCGAAATGGCCTGTTTTTATCTAACCAATCATCCAGAATCGATGACATGAGAAGTAAGGCGATACTCAGTGATTCACGATGGAAGTGACCGAGAAAGAAGACTCACTATGTCCGTGAATCAGTGATAAAAACATGAACTAACAAACCACGAAGATAATTTCAATTGGCGGAGAGAGAGAGAGCCAGTGCCTCGAGCACTGATTTTGAGTAAAATGTGAGAACTGCCAAGGTGCCGTCAACTTCGACCGACTTGATACATAAACCAAGAGAACTTCATATCCTTTAACTAGATACACTAACTACGCTTTATTCGTCTTAGCAATAGTTCAAGAAACCTATTTCAAAATTTTGTACAGATTTCATCCAATGAGAAAAATTCGTTTCCTACACCGCTACATCGATATTAGCAAGGCCGAAATGTGTGACGTAGATAGTATGTGAAGCCACCGACTAAAGATCTGATTGGGGCATCGTAAAGTGGGCCGAACTGCCAGCATTTTCGAAATAGGAGTTAGACCACCTGATGGGAGAAAGTTCAAACCACCCCACACAAAAGTTTGCAATTTCACAAACATCAAAAGGAGGAGTGTGAAGGAGGTGGGGGAGGTGGGGGGGGGGGGGGGGGGAGAAGAGAGGGGGGAGGTGGTNAGGGGGGGGGGGGGGGGGGGGGGGGGGGGGGAGAAAAGAGAGTGGGAATGGCTTTATAGTAGGGTTTGTTTAAAAGCTACTTTGAAAAGCAAATTACGACGTGTGCATATTGACTGAGCTTGAATACGCGTGATTATACACCTGATTATGTGGGACACATAAAAGGATCATAATAACAAACAGTCAATCAATGGACAATATTCCACCCTTGCAATATAAGCCTAGAAATCCTCGCCTGCGATTTATACTTGTGTGCAAGCACACAAAAGTAACGCAGCAAAGCATAGATCCGGGCAAGAAATAAAAAGAACACACCGGTTTCAATACAGAATTCTTCAATTTCCACCCCCCCCCCTCCCCGCCTCCCCTCATTCATTATCAAATCAACTTGGTCACAAGCACATTATCCGATATTCAATCCGGGGTAGAAATGAATTAAGCGATTCCGAAATTGAGCACATGTCAAAACAAAAATAGCAATAAACAAAACAATACACTTTCGTAATCCCATAAGTAAAGGTAAACCCGAATCTAGAAGACATTAACTAAAAACCCCCAGCATATCAATTAATCGGGTAAGCGCATGACAGCACACGATCATCAATTTGTCATAAATTGGTGGAAACATTTTTCGAAAGGGATTAAGACCGCGCGTAGCACAACGTGACATGAGCGAGAAACCTTGCAAAAGGCAGTGAGGATTTATGTGGTCAGTGTGTACTGACCGCGGAAAATGCTACACAGTCCGACTTTTACGACTTCAATGACCCAAAAAGTTATACACCAATGTGTATTAGTACTTGAACTACACGAGTTTTTAGGCTGGTCGTTGTACGGTTGCCACAGAAATGTGAAGCTAAAGATTGCAAGCCTCCCCCACCCCCACCCCCGCCACCGCCACTCTCCAAAAGGCTTAATTACTTCATTAGGGAGACGATGACAGGTTAGCGTGGGCATTCTTTATCGTCTATTTTTTTCTGCACTTCCTGGTTAATACCTCACGGGACTCGGTTGCATACGCACTCCTACCTTACATGCACAAACAAGAGAGGTCTTTTTTCCTTCGTGGAAAATGTAAAATTACCAATTTTCAACGAAATGCGGATAGTGTTTGAAGTGATAGTGCCGGTGAAATTTTCGGAGACATCTCTAGAGATTTGAAACTCAAACCAGGTTATTTGTTTATCTGGCCAGCTGTAACTAATTATAGTTGATCCAAATGATAGCTAGAGCGGGGAAGAAGACCTAGCTATCCATTGGCTACTCCCTACCACATTGAAAATTTGAACAATGGTCCATTTATTTACTGATTGGCAGTCAACTTGATGGAAACAAAATGAGCTCTTTTGCTTAAATGCTACTAGTTTTTAGTACATTAGAGGGTGGGAATACACTCAAATGATCGTTTTCGAAAAGCGGATGATGTCAACTAAGTAGCTTTTTACTTATAGAAAAAGCTGTTCATTTATGTCACATAAGTTCAATTAATAATTAAATGATGATAACTTGAAATCGCAGGTTATATTCTCAAGTAAACTCACAGTTGATCGACCACTGAAAGTTTGTCGAGAAAGAATATATATATATGTATATATATATATATATATATATATATATATATATATATA
>UZAE01012875.1:0-15574 GCA_900617975.1 Rodentolepis nana | reverse complement strand
GGGGGGGGGGGGGGGGAAATTGAAGAAGTATTTTACCTCTAGTGCAACTGCATGAATGCAGGCGAAAGGTTACCTAAACTGGATTAAGAGCTTTCCATAGCTTGTACATTCAAGGTTTAAGGAGCTAATACATTTGACTACTACAAGTAATAAAGCCGGAAATAGGACACACAAAATTTTATAACTTTGAGAATTTTTTCAAACCTTTCGTTTCGGCAAGCACAGAAAGCTGATTTAGAGACTGAGCCATCATTTCAGCTCATTCTAGGGATATATGTTCGGGAACAAGGTCACTTCACTTAAACCAAGCTCCGTGATTAAGAAGTTAGCAAGCGACTATTCAAAACTAATCCATCGTAGAGACCCTCACGAAACCGATGTTCTTGTAAGAGAAAAGTGATAATTAAAACGCAGCGTGCAGATAAACTCAAAACAAAGTACTCCCCTCTCTAATATTTCTCCAACTCTAAAAGCCCCTCTCTTTTGGCAACAAGTACGAAATGAGAGAGAGAGGAAGAGAGAGAGGAGAAACTACACTGGTAGCTAACTCACTTGCTGGCTAGATTAGGCGAACGGAGCAATTGTGCGTGCGTTATGGCAACAAAAAAACACATCCGCCAAACATCATCATCACACCTCTCTCTCTCTCTTCCCTCTAAAATAGTTGCTGCTGAAAGCCCGTATTAATTATTAAATTGGTTTGGAGCGTTGCAAACCCATTCACTAACTCAGAGTGTGAGAGAGAGAGAAGGATTGGGAGAAAGAGCCTCACTCGGTCTAATGTGTCTCCCCAATCGACCCCCCCCCCCCCCCCTCCCCCCCCCCACCGAACCTCACTCAAATTTAAGGTTTTTTAGTAAACTATACTAGACATTGCATGAAATAAATTGACACCAATTGTCCTAACAGTTGATTCTGGGAGAAGCAGAAAAGAAGCAGTCGTCTCATTTTACACCCTTCCTCCTCAAACAGGATTGAAAACCTACTTTAAAATAGAGAAGTTGTTAGACGGCAAAGTCCCAAAAATCCCAGGAAAATAGTTTATCCACTGGAACTCAGCTCAAGCTTTCTCTTCTGTCTTCAATATTCATTTAGCTACCAAGAAATCAAAAAAATGGTTGATGCTAACTAGGATATTCGAAGGACTTGAGGAATGAAACCACAAGACAAAATAGCCTAACTACCTGTCTCAAGTAGCCCCAAAGTTAAAAGATGGAAGAACGCTTGACTGTTATCAAAAGTTTACTACAACAGACAGAAAGTGAAAGAATAAATTTAAAGACCGAATCCCATTGGAACAAAACTCACAGTCAATAAAAAGTGGATTGAGACCCATCAATAACCAGACAGTGAAATTTCCTTCTATGATCCATTAAATACCTTTTGCAATTGAAATGCGAGGGTTAGGCTAGAATATATTTATTGTTTTTTTTAATTATCACGCTAAATTAATCATAACCATTTACACAATTTAGTCTACTGGTCAATCAAATCAAAACACTAATTTTAATCAAAAATAACAATCGGCTGGGATTTCATGAATTTAGGAACCTATGGACCCTATTCTAGAGTCAAGTCCTTGGAATTCCGCATCCTGTTCCAAGGAATCTGAAAACTTAATAAATCAGAAATTCTATTTTCCAGTTTTTGTTTTGAAAGTGATCAAAATTGAATTTCGCTTGCTATGAAATCACTGATGTGCACTAATGAGCACCCACATCACGACCTCTGACAAAAGGAAAGTCGAGGACGTTAACCGCTGCACCAGAGCGCAGATGAAGATTCCTTCCATTTTAAGCATAACGTGACCATTAGTTGAAATAATAGCATAAGATAGAGTGCCTAGAATTCTAGAAGCATTCATCGTGTACATAAGGACTAAGGGGAGGATGGGGGGAAGACGGACAGAGGGAGGCAAACTGTCAACCTACGCAAGCACAACCAACGAAAATGAAAATACAGATAGAGGTGCCTTGTCATTTTGGTTGTCATCACACAACAGACAATGTGTTGTTGTCAAAACCTAATCAAATTTTGGGCTTAAAAAGTGCCACAGCAAGAACAGTTGCACAAGAGCTGCAACAAAAATAACAGAAGGGCCTGCTACAAGACGACAGCAGCAGTTGGAGGGGAAAGTGGTAAGGCAGAGGGACAGTTTGAAGTAAAAAGAAGAAGAAGATATAGCCCAGGGCAATATGAAACCATTTTAGAAAATGTATATTCTGTTAGTTAGTTAGCTAGCTAGTTATTTATTTATACATTCATTTCAAAACTAAGATCACGAAACCACTACGCCATAGGGAGATTCGATCCGCTTTCACACTGAACGGTGACTGAATCGATAAATCCTCGCTCTCTATTGCTAAAGCCAAGATGAGTACGTAGACAAAGGAATTGAAAGGGGTGATGTCCAACCCCCCAATGGAGATAAACAACACATCAGGAAAGTAAAAGTCACAAAGGGGAAAAAAGTCCAATTTCAAACAGTATTTGTTGCTCTAAAGCAACAGCGGACATTCGGGTTTTGTCAGGTGTTTATCCTTACTGGAAATTAACAATTGTTTAGCCAAAACAGTAAATCAAGGGCAGAACTATTGGTGCATTTGAACCGAAATATCGCTTATTTTAAGTGCACACAACACATGACCAAGCGAATAATAATTTTGAAAGTTGGTTTAAGGCTATGCCTTATAGAAGGAAGCTAGAATTTAGTTTATTTAGTGTTGAAGGCTTTGTTCTGGAATTTAAGTTACATGACGGTGCATTTCAAAAAATGGCAAAAGGGTGGGGAGAGGGGGGTTTAGAGAACGCCTAGTCTATTTTTTACCTACCTGGGGTCCGCAGAGAGCCTCCCGGAAATCTAATTTCTTGCTTTCGATTAGTACCTAATGCAAATTACCAATGAAAGCACATCGAGAATCTATATTATTATTATTACTAGTATTGCGCCTCCATGAAAACACAAATTATTAGTTAATCGGGAACCAAGACTTGAGGATTAATACTACGAAGAGAAGGATAAAATATTAATAGAGTTGCGATCTGCACTACTTTGCCCTCGACACCACTCGATTGAGTAATTTTAAGGCAAATGGGAGATGATTGCCCTGATTTCCAAGAATGGGGATTCTAATTCTCTTCTCATTTCAGAATCGATTATTGAATAATATAACTCTAATTTTGCTTAATGCCAGAGGAGACCAAACATTTGGAATGGTACAAAGTTAAAAAAAATGGGCGGTTGCACAACTGTCATCCTCATTTCCGCATAGTAGTTAGCTTATGTAAGCTGACATTTACAACCTTAACGCTATAAAACTCTCGTATTGCCTTGAGCCACTTGGAACTTCATTTCAATCACATTGTAGTTAGATTTGAGAAGCAAAAATACGATAACTGAGATGTGAACCATTATCAAACTCTAAGATTATGCAAAAGTAGATTCAAATAAACCCAAACTTATTCAAACAACACTAATTAGACAAGTTCACAAAGCCACCACCGCGGCTAACTCTTTAAACGGAGGGGCGAAAACGAAATTCCGAAAGTGAAAGAGGGAGAAAGAGGATGCAGAACTCCTAGAACAGTGTGGTGTAAGTGGTAGTACCACAACGCTGATAACAACACCTCAATTATGTCGGATTTTTAAATTTGGCTCAACCAGCCCACACACAGATGAGTAAGAAAAGTAATAACGATGAGGGTGGTCTTATCTTCTGCTGCGTGTCAATAACAACTTGGTAGAAAATTCCCTTTCCACAATCATTGGCAAACAAGGTGGGGCAGAGAGAGAGTGGGAGAGAGAGAGAGAAATACGTCGCCCACTTTGGTGGCAAAATGGCTGCGTCGTCTGCTTGTTAAGAAGGCACCAAAAAGTGTCGCGAGCTGGTAAAGGCGCTGATATATAACGAAAGGTGATATGGTGATAGTTAGACTCACTTTAATAAAGAAATGGAAGCTGAGCTCCATTTCAAAAAAGACGTAATCAACCCCCCCCCCCGCCCCCACCCCACCGGTGAATGAAAATCATTTGCTTCTACGAACAGGATTCGCTCCATGGACACGTGATCTTTAAGCTACTGTTCAAATATATTCGTATCTGGGAATGGAGCCTGCATACTACTGTAGTATTTTGACTAAGCGTGCCAACAGCTGAATTAACTCAACAATAAAGAAATCAATCCCTCGAACAGTTACAAACATATTTTCTTCTTCTGTGTTCGAGCAACTGTGTGCATGGACATTCTCAATGGCAGTTAATAATATACCAATAGTGTGTCAACTAACATTTAAATAGAGACCAAATGCAAACATGTCAACACTAGTAAATCACATCATCAAGTGAAGCAAAACATAACTTGAGCAATCGGTTGTGATAAAATTGGACAAGACTTCGCAAATGAAGAAAAAGGGGGGGGGGTCTAATGAGAAGCTATTTCTTGAGCGTTCCATGGACAAAGATCGCCACCAAAATTCATAAAATGCCCGCCCCCCCCCCAGATTTTCAATCTGCATGCAAGCACTGCCTACGTTTTTCTCTGGTCTGCCGAACACCTCCTCACCCTCACCCCCCCCCCCATCACCTCCAACAAATCAATGAATCAAGTAATTCTGAATAAATAGACATAGGCGAATATAAAGAACTGAAGGTCAACTGATTAAAGTTGAATATCGGACAACAAAATCCTCTCCACTTTGAAACTATGGATTGTCCTGTGCTCCTAAATCCATTACCTCTTTATTGATTACTCTTTTCAGCATTTTACAGTCTTTATTCAAATTTTTTCTTCGCACTTAAATCGTGTTTTTCCTATTCTAATAATAGTAATACTAACAATATATTCAAATATGCTGGTATTTCGAGAAAGGCCTACGTCAATTATTAGAAGACACGATTCCTTCTGGGTTGCATAAAGGTCACATGTTTGGAGATTGGTGAAAAAAAAATAAGATAAGGATGGAGAAATGTAGGCGATTTGGCGTGATCCCTTCTTTATAAAAATAAAACTGGAAAAATGTCATTTCTCCTCTTTTTTTTAAAACTCAGACACAGTGAAGCGCTCCCTTTTCATTTACGAATATAGAGCCAAAAGGAACACTTGTTCTCCCTAGGTGGTATAAGTGGCAACACCGAACTGCCTGCGTCAAATAGACGTCAGAAGATGTCGTGAGTTGTTGAAAACGTTGATGCAATAAAAAATGACTTGACGCCACTTTCTTACGGCATTTTATTTGGTGTGGGGGGGGGAGATTAAAGAATAATATCTATTTGAAATATTAACGAATGGCATTGGAAGAGGTGAAGTTATAAATCTATTACAGCTAAAACGTAATTGTCAAGTAATTTAGACAGAATTTGACAATAACTTTAGAGGAAAGTATGAGAATTGTTAAGATAGTGTGGGGGGAGGGGGGTTCGCATTTGAACATATCAATGATCCATCATCAATCCGCCACTCTAACAACTGTTTCTCAAACTTCATAGTTGAAAATAACTTGACAACCACTTGAGCATAAAGATATTTTTACAAGTTGTTATTTATGCTCACAAATGAAATCTTAGCAAAAAAACTGGTCTTCAAAGTAATTTCATTTTTGAGCAGCTATTAGCAAGACTCAGTAAAAGTCATTTATTAGGTCTATTTTGGATAAGAAAGCTACTAATTTCCAGGCCATTTTAGGAAAGTACTTTCCAACACTGAACTTGGGTAAAGTAACATGACGCCACTCCAACCGCCCCCCCGCCCCCCCCCCATCTCCACACCGGGTGCGAGAATCGAATTCTGCCAACTACCCCCCCCCCCACCCCCTAAGTTAGCCGGACTTAACCAATGCAGTTCACCATTCCACTCACTGGGATTGTGCCAATGGGAAACAAATCCGTGACCTCTGGCATGGGAGACAGATAGGTTGACCAATGCGTCACCGATGCACTGCCTGAGGTAATTTTAAGGATTAAGGAAAGCACAACTTATAATATGATTGTGGTTGTGTGTATGTGTGCGTATTTACGCTCTTACTATGTCACTTATTAAACTGCTCTAATTATGCCAGTGATGCAATTTTTTCCCCTTAAAAGTGGTCTAGTCCCGTAATGGACAAAAAGGTCTCTTAATGGGTAATAAGCGGTTAAGTCGTGACAGACCACAACACCGAGATAGGATCTGACCTTCAATGCATTAATATATTTGGATCCTTTAGTCTGGATAGAGAGGAAATTAAAAATACAACACACCCTTCCCCCCCCCCCGCTTCTACGTGTTCTAACCGTCTGGGAAAAAAAAATAGGGATAAGAAATCGGCTGGATTTCACCTTGTCTTCAAAGTGACACCATGCCGCAAATATTGATTACAAGAAACTAGAGGGAATAAGGAAGTATTTCCAGACGTTTTGCTTTTCAAAATGGTTCTACTACCTAAATGCATCAACGCTAATCGGCGCTGAAGATTTGGACACTAAACCTGCACAAAATAGGAACGGAAAAATTGAGCCCCTATCAACCATTTAAGACAGTTTAATTAATACAACCAATAGGATTATTTGAATGAAATTCCCGTATAATCAAGACAACTAGATATTCCTCAATAACTGCGAAAAAATATAACGTAACAGAATAAAACATTTACGATACAACCTTAGTGAAATACAAAAGTGCCACCTCTCCTGTCTTGAATCGATTCTCCAAGTTTGTGTCTGGAAATCACCGGACAGCTTCAATTACAGATAATAATATCGCATGGATAATCTAGATTATATCAACGACAGTATAGCTCTATATATTACTCCTTAGCAATAAGAACTCTAATACATCAAAGATGTGTTGTATAGAAGGAGTGCTAGCAACAAAATTAGTTTGAAACCGACTGACCTTCAACTCACTTCAATAAACACCCAAAAATAGAGACATTTGGCTTTAAGTTTACTTAATTCAAATGACAGAATGGACTTGCAGCATTTCCACAAAGTGGCGCTGCAGAACCATCAGAGGAAATCAGCGTAGTAAAGAAAAATACGCACATCTTGGTTTTGCTGTGGTGTATGCCATTAACTTCACAAATAGGCAATAAAATAATCAGGCACATTTAACATTAGAGCTGACGATTGGCATTTCTTTTAAATGGAGAGAAATTTTTCCAACCGATTTAATTCAATGCTCTTATATCGAAGATCAGTGACTATCTACAGACATATTTGGACTCATTATGTTACAGTACCTGCGCACTCTGATCCAAAGGTCTGCTCGATCTCCTCATCTATTGCTCCCCACCCCATTGCCTCATGTCGTCGCCCAACTTGCTAGCCTCTTCTCAGCGAAAAGAGCTGCCAAATGAGAGTACTTTATTTGCCTGTCAGGAACGTGGCTTAGAAAGTAGCCCAACTTTCTCTCCCTCTCTCTCACACACACGCACACACACCCCTTTCACTACTAGAATGCAATATTTAACTCTCGATTATCTCAACTCTCATTCTTCCAATTTGAGGAAAATTGTTACTTCGTGGGTCGTTAAAATTCATTCGATTTTAAAGGCGACATCTAAGTCAGGTTATAAAATAAGCATTGCTGGGGATTGACGCTACTATGATATACCATCTAGGTACCTTGATTTAGACATTTTAATTTCTTTTATAAATAGTACGCCTTTCCATTGAAGGTCGTCCACCTGGACTGAATGCAAGGATAACAGTAGAAACTCTTGTCACAATCACTTGCCCCCCCCCCCCCCCCCCCCCACCCCCTTTTTATGACAGGACCGAAGGCACACTGACAACCCATTACTTAAAATTACAAATTTGTCAAATATAAGGCAGGAAAGAAATTTAGGGGAGGGGAGAGGAACGTCACCAATAAACTTGGTCTAGATGTTGATTTATCAAACTTCCAAAAAATAACGCCAATATTAACCACAATTTGAATTTATGTGTTGATGAAAGCGGTGTGAGTTACTAAGCTATATACTACGCGAAAATATATTCGCTTTTGGAAAAAGTTTCAAAACTTAGAGAATGCAAAAAAGGAATATATCTCAAATCCCGAAATAGACTTCGACCCTGGAATGCTCGGTTTTTTATTATTATTAATTATACGGCTAGCGTTACGGGGACTGAATCGCGTACGACACTAGACTACTGACCAATCACTTAGTCAATCGATTCCAAATATCCGAGCTGCATACAACAATAAAGCTTTTAATACAGACAGAGGAACCGTTGTCTGACTTTCAGGCCTTCTCTCTTACACCTTCTAGAACCGAAAAAACCGTAAATCATTATCCTTATAAGCAGCTGCAAATGGATATTATCAAGCAAAGACGTGTTCTCAAGGATTTTACATCGTTTCCAATAGGCTATAAGTAACATTATACATGCTTCGGTATCTGGTCTTTAAGAGTAGCATGGCAACCTCTCGTTAAGATACCACGATTTGAGCATGATCGATTCCTGCTTACCTTACCTTGTTCATCTAATCATTTGTAATATAGCACGTTACCGAGATCAACCGCAATACCACGGGAGAACTCCGAGGTTATTTACGTAGTGACTAACAAACAAAGCATAAGGAGAGGTAGACTTAACATTACAACAGACACCTTTCTAGTACGCCCCAATAGAACATGTTCCCTCAAAATATGTCAAAAAGTCTAAACAAATCAGCCTTACGATATTCAATTAAGAAGGCAAAGTGGACTAAAACTTCAGGAAGTAAATTTCAGGGCAAAAAAAGAAGTTTTTCTAATAACTTTGGCTTGATTTTCAAAAAGGTATAAATTTGAATTCAGATGTAACATTTTTACATTAAAAAAATTTGCTTTTAAATTAGTCGCACACAGAGAGAGTGAGAAATGACACGAACATAGAGAGAGGGAGACGGACTCGACAATAGCGCAGCTTTGAAAATAGAGCAGCGTGAAATGTCGATCATATCTGATTTGCGGGGGTTACACGCAAAAGCTGATGTTAATCAAATAATGGGAGTGGAAATGCAACTCTTTGCAATTTTTCACAAAAAGCGTTTTGAAAGAGTTTATGCAAAAATTGAAAGTTAATTTCGTAAAAATTTAATTAAGCACTAAAAGTGAAAATCAGCCGTTAAGAAGCCATTGGCATATATATTTCATTTACATTGAATGGCAGACGTTGTGATGCTTATCATTATCCCTTCAGTTGACTTCAGGCTTTATATAGAGGGGAGGAACATCAAACCGAAAAAAGTCTAGAGGGAGGGGGGACAGAAGAGTGTTTCAAAGATGTAAAAGAGGCAGACAGACACAAAGATAGAGAAAAAGGTGAGGCGAGTACTGTGGAAGTAATCGAATATGACGTACAGTGGGGTGATAGTAGTTTGAAGTCAGAAGTCAACTGCCAGTTTATAGACTTTTTGCTGTATGATTTAACGTTGTCCAGGGTGCACCACGTGGAGGTAAGTCTAACGTACACCCCTTGGCATATATATAGAAAATAACCTGTCCTATGCATTACGGACACGAACGTTAACAATAACTTCCAAAGTATGGGCAAACTTAAATAGAGTTCCACATATTCACCGGTGGTCAACTAGTTACCACCATATCGTATTAAGAACTTTGAAATTTTCAATAATTTGAACCTCTGGAAGGTCATAACTTATTACTAACTATATATACCTGCTGGTTACCTTTAACGATTTCAACTAGTAGAATAACTGAAAAAAATCGTTAATATAAGCCTCAGAAATCAGTTTACAACGTAGTAAATTAGAAAATTTTGGGCATTCAAGTTGAAGTCATTAAACATGAGACAAATTTTACTAAGAATAAAATAAATAACAGCTAATTCAGAACAGAAATGTCTACTGTGTTTTATATAAGTAGCACGAAAACTTACTTGTTTGATGAGGCGTTGCTTTTCCTCGCGATCGACATCGGAAAGGGCAGCATCCGAGTTGTCAGAGGGAAAGCCATTCGAGACAACCGAATTGCCATCTTCAGTCATAGAACTCATTTCAACTATAGGAAAAAAATGGATGCCGATAATCATTCCATAATAGATGAAAACGGATTCCTTATAGAATTAAATTCGAATAGAGTAGGAATTATAATAAAAAATGAAACAAATTAGTGAAAATAAGCCTAAATTATTCCTTTAAGTGTGTAGGTTGTATTTGAATATATTTTGGCGCGGAAAGGTAATAATATGTCGCATTAAGTTACAAGATAATAGAAGATGGTTAAAAGTGATTTAAAGTTATAGAAGATAATATATATGCTGAAATTTTTTCAAGGATTCGATAAATTGAACTCAGGTAGAAAATGCCGAAATATGAAACATATATCATTTAAGGTAAATTAAAGCAGGTGTATTATTTACAAAAAAAGTGACCGCATAACTACAAGCAATAAGACAATGGCAATAATCTATAGGATTTAATTATATTAATTTAAAAGGATTATTAAACTATAAAGCAGATCTATAAATAATAAAGATATCATTCTCTTATTGAATGTAAAATCAATACAGGATGAAAATTTTGACCTTAACATAAATGTTAAAAAAACGTTCTTTAATTCCCATGCACAGAAAAAACAGCGACGGTAATAAACAAGTTAATGTACAGACATTTAGAACATGATAATTAATACATAAAAAATTATTCAATATTTGTAGAGTTAAGCATATAAGTATAAACAGGCATAACCTTGAAGAAAATATTTTATGCAGGTTTTGAAAGTGGCCACGGTGTTGAGTTTATCTAAATAATATATTTAGTTTGACAGTTTTACGGATAAACATCATATCAAATAATATTCATGCACAGGCCTTATCATTTATTAAAAGCTTTAAAATTTTGAGAAATTGAGCCAAAAATAAAAAATTATTCTACTATTATTGCTCTACTTGAATGATCAACGCATTAATATAATTTTATTTCAGAAAAGCTGTCAATGCGAATCAAATTTGCAAAAATAGCTTTAAAAAGGAATTTTCGTTATTTTATTCATTTTATATTTTTCCTGTCTAGTATTTAAAGATAGTTTTAGGCAAACGCGAATCATAACCGATGTTGACATTTCGTATTTGAATCAGAAAATTTATAACGTGGCTGCAAACTGTAGCAGATTGCTGCATTACTAAAGCCTAGACTAACTCAGAAATCTCTGTGGCAGAATCTTCTATATCTGGCTAAGCTCCCAGAATCTAGATTAGCTACAGCTACTTAAAGTAGTCCATATTGATGGGCACTTAAAAATGATATTGCCTATATTCACTTTTGTCTTTAAGGCAAAATAGCCACATCGCGATTTGAAATTATTTCCTGTTTTATATGCTCATTCGAACACAGTAAAGCATATTTTAATTAACTCAAATTCAACTACCTAAACTGACATGAGGCTCAACGCTATAGAGTACTGAACAGTACATACAATTTTTATGCAGTGCACTGCAGCGTCCAGAGCTGTTAACTACATTTTTTACCGTGAATAAAGTCTTGTCTTGGAATTTCCGTTTGTAGAAAAGCGTAATTTGGCAATTTCTTAAATTCCTACATCATTCATAACACACGTCTTTTCGACGTTTGGTGATGTTCTAGCAAAAGTTGAAATCTTTTGGCCAAAATGAATTTCTCTCTAGTACCAACATAACTCATATCATTAACCTATACCTAAATCAGTTTTCATTGATGGTCTTCGCATAGATTCCAATTTGAGATTTTTTAACCTAGAAAGGAGGGGTTTATTCAGTATTTGCTAACTTCAGAGATAGATAATGTATAATGTTTTAGTCGTTAAGTGATTTTAATTACCGTAAACAAATCAATCCATTTGTACAATGGAAATCGAATCTATCAAGTCAATACTTTCTTTCATTCTGAGTCGAACCATAAATAAATTTGAAATGACTTGCGGTCGATTAAATTGACTAAATTAAAGAAGATTTTGGAGAATTAGGGCCATGAGATTCACTGATTTCCATCAGTTAATGGCAAATTGGTAGGATATTTTCCCGTTTCGACTGTGATATAAATAAATCCACATTGGAAAGTGTGGAGACCAAAAAATTAACTTGTGTGGGCCAAAGAATCTCATGCGCACTAGATCAATGTCCTGTTATTAATCCAGTAGCTACCATGCGTGGCGTGATGCTGACCCCGTTTGGGAGTATGCGTGTGGGTTTGTGAGCGCAGTGTCCCTGCAGCCAATCAAGAATCAATAGTCAACGTAGCCAAAATTTTATTTAATGGCTAATTTCTGCGCCAGTGGCGTAAATAACCCCAATAAACGCATTCCACATCATATGTTTGTTTCCGCAATATCGTCGGGGTAGCTTAGATATCTTCAAGAGCCCATTCATGCTAGGAGATCTTGTTTACTTCTCGTCTATCTCAACTTTCATTGCTCCCCCTTAAATTATGGTGTCTAAGGCAACGGCCGAATCTAACGTCTATAAGTTAGGTCAGTTGGATCCATCGGCGAAGGTAGGCCAAATATAGGTTGTGTTCACCTCTGCTAAATTTACAAATCAGCTTACAAATTCGAATAGAGTGGGAGAGAACTGTCATCTTGCATAGAGCACATCTTTGTTTCAAAAATTTTACTTAGAAGAGAATTATGTTGAAAAATGCTAACTTTTGAGTAATCTTCGGTCACTTTTATCGAGGTTGAGACATTCGTCTGGGTGAAGGTGCTTCCCTTGATTGCTGAAATTTGGCTTCCATATTCATTTTCCGACACCCATGTTAGGTAAAGGCATAGCATCATAGGGCTCTATGAAAGTCGAAATCCGCCATCCTCTTTAATTTAAGCCTGATTTAATCAGCGTTAGTTAGCTCTTGCGCTCATCATACTTGCACTGGTGAACACCGTACCTTTTGGTTTCTGATATAAGATACAATTATGCAATGCCAAATAAGTATTATACTACTTATCTTGAAGTAGATCAATTTTTGATGCTTGGAAGAGAAGAGGAGAGGAGTTCCACATTATACTATAACGAATGACAAATTTCTCATGATGGAATTGTTAGAACACCCAAGGCCAAAACCCAAAGCTTCATTCATAGTGTACACATTTATCTATTCACGCCCCTGGATGGATGATAACACTGTCTAAACAATTATTAGCCAACAAAGCAAATTCAATTCTTTACAAGAAATCCTGTTTCCTTAATTTAAAAGTCCGTTCTTAACTACGGGACTTCAACGTGCGGTCAGGGTGAATACTTCTCCATAAAGTGCAGCTGCTTTATCATTGAAGTATCTTACACGTTACGTGTTTATTCCTTAAGTTCACTCTCTGTTAAGTGAACCAAAGTCATATAAACAGTTACCGCATTAACCATTTAGCCTGAATTCCTAATTTGTTGAACATTCATTTGAAGCTCCATAATAAATAAATACCTCTATCTCGATCCTAAAAGCTGGTTTTAAATTCAATTCATTTTAATTTCATGTTTGTGGCATTGTTCACAATAGTAACTTCCATGGATTGATGACTTAGTAAAGGAAGTTAAGGTGACCTCTTGAAATTTTGGAGCACACCACGTTGTCATCGCTGAACAAATTTATTTATTTATTTATATCAAATAGCAGGCGTCGTGTTGGTTATTGTTAGCCCTTTAGTTGACTTCAGGCTTCACAGAGGGGACGGAACATCAAATTGAAAAAAAATTCGAGAGAGGGGGGGGGAACAGAAGAGTGTTTCAAGGATGTAAGAGACAAACACAAAGGTAGAAAAAAGGTGAGGTGAGTACTGTGAAATAGTCGAATATGGCATAGAGTGAGGTGGTGGTAGTTTGAAGTGAGAAGTCAATTGCCAGTTAATAGACTTTTTTGCCGTATGAGTATGCGTTGCCCAGGGTGCACCACGTGGAGGTAAGTCTATCGCACACCCCTAGTCATTATTAGTATGGTGAGTTTGCCAAACCAAGTAAGGTAAGTAACCAAGTGTGCGGTAGACTTACCTCCACGTGGTGCACCCTGGGCACCGTATACTCATACGGCAAAAAAGTCTATTAACCGGCAGTTGTTGCGATAGACTTACCTCCACGCGGTGCACCCTGGGCAACCCACTCATACGGCAAAAAAGTCTATTAACCGGCAGTTGACTTATCACTTCTCATACGGCAAAAAAGTCTATAAACCGACAGTTGACTTCTGACTTTAAACTACCATCACCCCACTGTATATAGCATTCGATCACTTCCAGAGTACTCACCTCACCATTTTTCTACCTTTGTCTTTGAAACGCTCTTCTGTTCCCCACTCTCGACTTTAATGACTAGGCTCCTTTTCTGTACTCACACCACGCGCGAACGCACACACATCCCAAATAAACGTGCTCCATGTGATAAGTCTGTTTCCCCCACAGCTTTGAGGAAGCTTAGATAATCCTGGAAGTCTTCCCAAACATAGAAGAATTTGCCATAGAGATCTCCGAGTTTAGTCAAGGCCTATTAGTGTAGCAACCCGCTACACATTTATTTCCTCCAATTAATTGTTTTGAAATGCTCATGGTGCCTAATAGTTAAGACATAGTTCTCGATAATTCAATCATATGCATTTAAGTGCGGCCTATTTGGCAACTATCGGATAAATGGCAATCGACCAACCTGACGAAAATATGGAATTTTCACTACCTCCACTAGCTTCTTCAAGCCCATTTTTGGCAATATATGACAGCATTTTTATGATTATGCAGAAGATAGGGAAAAAAACAAAATCTAATAGTAAACATCGATTATTCAAAAAAGGAACAACAAGTGTACCTGGATGATACGATCGGCCACATAGATTTAATCAATTGAAAAGAGTTGACTTAATAAAAGCTCATTCAGGAAAAGTAAACTTTCGAGCATATGATTATCTCTTACGTAGAAGATGAGCACAACCAGGTGATTTTAGAAATTAGATTTTTTCTACAAATATCCAAAAGAAGTTTTTACTTTCAGAGGCAAGATGGAATGGTAATTGTATTAGAAGAGTAAATGGCTTAATTTCTTTCAAAAATGGAAGCTGCACCAGTTGACAACTTGTGAGACACGTTATCGCTGTGTGCGTCATCGTATGCGTGCATGTCTACTCGCCAGGATTGGGGGGTGCGGCCGTACAACTCTGCGTGCAGCGACCGTACAGTGGTGCGGCCTTACAACTCTGTGTGCAGCGACTGTACAAACAGTGATCATAAAGTAACCTCCAAACCCCCATCCTGATCATGAGTAGCTCCCTGCGTGTACATACTTGATCCGCAATATACATCCTGAATAAATGTGCTCCGTGCTACACGCTTGTTTCCTTTATAGATGGGCTATAGCTTAGCTGGTTCTGGGAGTCTAGCTAGATGTAGGAGGATCTGGCATAGAGATTTCTGAGTCAGTCAGGCTTTACTAAGGTAGCAATCCGCTACAAATTCTTCCGATTTTCAAATTAGTTAGAACGATTTCCGCCGCTTTAGATCTTGATATGAATCATTTTCGTTCCATTGCAGCGAATGCTGCACGAATAAACGTTGACTAAACCTCAGTAATCTCTATGGCAAAATTGTTACCGAAATTGTCTAACCTAACAATAACGAGAAGCAGAACATATGATGAGAAGACACA
>UZAE01012874.1:0-19917 GCA_900617975.1 Rodentolepis nana | reverse complement strand
TTTATGTTATTATTAGGAACTTTAATAATTGCGGTAAATTTAATAACTACTACAAACAACCCAAAACGCATTTTTGTTCACCACGAGTTGTCCGTTTATCTTTTGAAGTTACATCCGAGCTATTCGCGCCATCCGTTATTCCATGAATTTAATAAAAGGAGCTAGAACTAAAATCAACTGCGCGTCTAAAGGCACAAAAATCACGGACGTGAACGCCTATTCAAAAACTTGGCAAACAGCAAGATCGAATCTCAAAGTTATATCAATTTGATTTTTGTTTACGAATTATTTCTACCTCAAATGCACTTTAAGGAAAGGAAAACAGATTCCAGAATTTTTCAATAACAGATGGCAAATCGACAAGCTTCACCAGTCAGTATCTCCACAACAACATGAAGTTCTTGGTTGTAGAGCTTGGAGGGGAGAAGACCCCTACCATTGTCAGTCTCAATGTATCGAAAGCTAGAAGATAGGAGAGTAAAAACCTAAAGCCTAAGAGGCGCTAAGGCGTCTTCCCAACAAGGCCAAAAGTGGGTGAAGAACTTAATTTTATTAATTTAAGCCCAAATGATTAAAGCTGGAATACAAATAGGGAGCAATACATCTATTTACAGATCCTCCTTACATTCCTTCTATTCCTCCTTCGCCACCTCCTCCTCCTTCGTTGACGCTTCAAGTTCCAAGTCTTCCGGTTTGATAGACTGCGGAAGGAGAAGATTCGCCTGTTCCCCGATTCGCCTAAAAGCATTGACAAACAATTGAAAGTTCATTGAAGGAAGGCAGAATGTTGAAATGAGAAAAGTGAGACTTACCAAGGCGTCTTCCCCTTGATCCAACCCAAATTATCGGCAATGAGGTGGAGGGATTGACAGGAGGGACAACGGATTATCACAAGACCTTTCAAATAAGCCAACTTGGAGAAGAACTTCTTAGTTCGATTTTTGCACACCTATAAAGAAAAGAGCCCAATAGTAATAATATCAATAATAATTGCGCTAACAAGACAAGGAGGGTTTTCATAACTTGTCCCTTGTATGAAAAAGAGCATTCTATAGCTCCTTCTAGAAGAAATTCCGGATTCACAGACATGCGCACATGTGTTCCCCAAATGTTCACAATGGTCAAGAATAATCTCTGAAAAGTAATGATCTCGATCACACAATTACGCTAAATACTCTAGTGAGCACAGGCAGTTCTTCTACAATTAGTGAAGGAGTAACTCCGATGAGTGTAGAACACTATCTAAAATGGCGAAAGAAATCTATTTCACGCGAGGATATTCTGAAAAGTGCGAATGTGCGTGTAAGGACCTCCCCCCCACCTCCAATGTATACTTTTAGTAAACAAAATAAAGCATATTTACAATTGCAATCACAACTCCCCAGTTGATAGGACTCAAAGTTGAGGAACTACAATGTTATTGTCAAATAACACAGGCTATTCAAATCCTATTGGCGAATAAATTTAAAAACTAACGTCACCACGATTTGCTATTAAACCAACCATTACGTATGACCACTGCTATCACATAGAACGCAGATACCGACTGGTAAAATTTCAAGTGAATTGCGTTAGGATCAAATTTTAGAAAAAGTTGTATTAACATGAACTCCTACTTGAAAGTGCAACTTTAGCCGCTGATTGGTACTCGAAAGTCATTTCAGCTGTGAGAAGAAAGCGACATCTGTTCACACGTTAACTTGATCAAAACAGTCACCTTAGCAAGATGTGTCCCTGGCTGAGGGGATTTGTGGTCTTGGGTGCAATGTTGTCACGTGTCATTATGAACTATAAACGGAGACATTTTAGTAGCACATACACATTTTGAAAGAAAACACGATTTTCAAGGCAGTATATAAGGTCTTACGAGAGCACAATGTTCGACCCACTTTTATGCGATCGGATCCTCTTTAGATGGGACAAATCTGCCAACAAACAAAATTTTCTGAGCACTGTAATAAGACCAAACATTTGCCAAAATGAGGATGTAAGATCCAACTAATCTGTACCAGAAAGTAATGCATGATTGAGAGAAACAAGTTATATCCAAGTAATTTTCAATTTTCAGGTAACTAGTACAATATTTTATTCAAAACCCTCTGAATTCCTAGAGTTGGGAGAAATAAGATTAAACACTTCAACAGACTCATGCCGTGCCGACCTAGATCCAAGCAGTCAGTTCACTCGTAAACAAGATAATAAAAGAAATCTTATGAATGGGAGAAATCTCTGGATGAGACTCGAAGTCACGCGCAAAAGCGATCTGAATTTTTAGTGATTTTCAGTTTGATGGCAACGTGAGTATTCACTGAGTTTTGACATTCATGTGCAGTCAGTCATGCAGTCACATGAAGATTATTAATGAAGGATATGCGGTATGATTAATAGAGTATGGCCGTGATGGAAGAGGTCCTGCTGTGCGGGGTCACGTGATAACCGGGGCCCATAACCAAACTAGCACCATCCCAGAACATTTAAAAGCCCTTACACATGGGAGAGTATAAGCCCGATAAATCCCAAGTGCCAATTCTAATTCACTCCCTCAACAATCACACACACACACACACACACACACACACACATTCTCTTTCTCGACGCAACCAAGGCCATTTCAAACAAAGCACGACCAAAAAGTTGCGCCCCCCCCCCCAAAGATAATGGGAAACAGCTTACATTGCAAGTAAAAGTGATGCACATATTCTTGTCGGATTTCTTGATGTCAATGGTCCCAAGTTGTTGGGCATGATCAGCAGGCTGATTGATTGGTTCTGCATTAGGTGATTCCAAAACGAGATCACATCCAGGTTCAGGCTTCAATGCTGGAGGCAGAGAAGATTTGGTGGTGGCAGAGAAGAGGAGTCTAGGGGTAAGAGTGCATCGGTGGTGCGCGAAGGAGGGAAACACAAACCTATGAACAGCTCCCCCTACCAGAGGAGCAAAACGCTTTAACGCACTGACCTAAGAAAACATAAGAGCATTTGTGGTTTTGGCAATCTAAGCAACAAAATTCAAGTATACAAATACAAAGGACTTAAGTATAAGAACCGTTTTTCTGTATTTGATATTGCAGAAAAAAGTAGGCAAGTAAAGGTTGCCTCAACGGAAGCAAAGTCAGAGGGTGCGGGTACATAAGGGGGGGAGGGNGGGGGGGGGGGGGGGGGGGGGGGAACGGAGTGACCAAAAATACACACACACACATCTCATTTTCCACAATAAAGTCATCACCTGCCTACCACTAAGAAGAGAAGATATCCGAATTGCACATGGGACAGATTGGTCTTCGTCGAATCCACTGAATTAGACACTTTGTATGGAAAAGGTGACCACAGAGAGTTTTCTTCGTGTCCGATGGTGCCATTGACGAATAACAGATGGCGCAATGGTCGGCATATGCCTCCAATTCCTCCTGTGTCGGAGAGGGAATTTTCGACATGGAGACAGACAAGTGGTAGCGCGTCTTAATCCACGCAATTCCCCTACAAGTGGCCGGATAGAGCACAGAGAAGACATGCACAACGAGAATAAGAACGCGACAAATCCCGAACGATTCATAAAAGATGAGCCAGAGAATAACCAGCACAGAGAGGAGAGAGATGAGGTAGTTTGCAAAAATGTTGAAGAGTCTAGAAAATGCAAGAAGTTTGGCAAACCCGGTCCAAGCGGGCCATCTGTGATGTGCTTGATGAAGAAGGTATTCAAAGAGAGTGCAAGTCACATCAAGAAGGAGCTGACCACCGCATAGGTAGGTCCGAAGACGCTGTGCGTACCCAGTGTAAGCAGAAATAGTTCCAGCTCTTTCAACGCCGGTTAAAGACGGCTTTCCATCGAGAAGCTGATAGCCTCTACCTGTATAGGGTAAGTAGGACAACCAAACTGGGAAGTAGACGAATACACAACCAGAAAGAAGGATCATCATGCCACAGAAGATAAGTGGGGCAATGTGCTCGATCCAGGGCGACTGAGTTCCAGGGAGGCCAAGCCTTAATAGGATAGCCTTAACTAGTGTTTCTACTGGGTAAACACAGGTAAAACCCATAACTATGAGTAGATGAGAGAAGCAAAAAATCCTTTGATGAGAAGAGAGGTTGGGTAGATCGTATTGCACTGCAAGGAAGACAAAGAGAATGACACAACTCCAAGTCGTGTTATTTAAGAGCTCAACAGCTGTGACTTCAATATGCTCATTATTGATTAACTGCTCTTCGATAGGAATCCAGGGATTCGCGGCAACAGGTTCGAGTTCGGCTACTCGAATTAACTGGGCAATATTTGCTCCGAATGGATCGACAGTAAAAGCAAGAAAGTTAACAACTACTCCTGAGAGAAGACCAACAAGCACAGCGGCTCCGTAAATAGAAGTCCATGTTTCCGCCCCGATAGCCAGTGATCCAGTGAGAAATCGATAAAACACACGCTCATAGAGTGGGATGGAATTGATAAAGTTCGCCTCATTAGCATAGATTGATAGGAAAGTAAAATTGAGAGAGTGCTTGACGGGAACCCCAGATTCATCTGTGGTACGAGAAAGGAGTTCAATAACCGTGGCATCGATTGGCCAAAATATAGAACCGAAATACACTACAAGGCTTAATTTAGTAAGCCAGAATGTGAGAAAAACTATAGGCACTCGAATGCGATTCCAATTGGCAGAGAGAAATGCCGTGGGATCGGCGGAAATTTGGGCAAGCTGACCTTTAAAAGCACCAAAAACAAAGTTGTAGACATTTCCCCGACAAAAGCCTGCATGAATAACCAGCATGAGCACAACCGTGACGAATTCTGGGAAATAAGTGATGGTTTGCTCAGTAAGAACTTTAGAAATAGACTGCGTGTAGAGACAAGCAGAGTAATTCAATATGACAGAATGTTTTAAATGTTTGTTCCGACCTACGAGAGCATAAAAGTAACTACAAACGGCTGGAGATGAAACACCTGATCTATAAAGCTCCATTTTAAACATCTCCTGAGTTTTCACACAAGAGAAATAATAGAAAAGTGATGGAATGCCCAGAAAAAGGCAAATTTGAGCAAATCGTAGAAATTGATCAAAACGGCTTGGCGACGGAAGTCGAAGGGTCCTTGGAATCAGATTGCAACAAACAAAAATCGTTAACGCAATAAGTACAGGTATAGGCCAAAACTTGACGGAGAAAGCATAACCACTCCATTGGTGATAGTCATAGGCAAGCTCATTAAAACGTCGTACGAGACAGAATACCGTGGTAATAACGAGAAGAAACGGTAAATAGAGGAGACTGATTATCCGGAGGAACTTTTTCGTGACAAGGAAAGCTATGACGCAGTATGAGAAAGCTGAAATAAAAGAAAGCCTCTTGTCAACAACACTAAAAGAAAGAACGTTGAATTTGCAGGTGCAGAGATTTTACTTCAAAAGTTAAAAAAGAATAAAATTGTAACAAGCCTTAACATACGTCGAAGCTTATTAAAAGAAGCTGAACTCACAGAAGAAGATTGCAATAGAAGTAAGAAAATCTGCCATTCCACTAGTGTATACTGTATCCTTATATTCCAACCACGAAACAATTCTTTCTTTAAAAGTAAATATCCAATTAGTTCTGTTTGCAAGTACATTATCAATAAAAAGGATTAGTAGTGCCCTAAAGGCGATATCTGCACACACTGCAAGCATTTTTCCGCCAAAACCTCAGCGACAGCTATTTAAGCGATCCGCATTAATACTGACCGATAAGAAGCATGAACTTCACAATATTCCTTTCAAGAGATAGAGAGTGTACTTGATAAGTGATTTTTCCGCAATATTATTGGTTTAATTAAGATTTGAGTGTTATTTCAAGGTAATTTTTTTAATTCATGACAATCTTATAAGTACCATCGGGTTTCGTAGCTATTACGCATGGCGCATGTTTTCGATTAAACCCTGTATAATAACCGCTTCTTACTCCAAATGGATTTAATCTTTTTGATGTTTTTTATAGTGCTTGCTATCTGTTGAAGTAAATTCAATGTGATCAGAAAATCAATTTTTAATTACATGCGGCTGTCACCATCTGTCTGCGTAAGTAGCTGAGAATTCTGACTAAAATAATAATTTTTAAGCAGGAACCTCCTATTAAAATGTTGGGAAATTCAGAAGGGTGTTTTTGCGCTTCTCGATTAATAAATATATGTTTACTTGCGAAGTGGTTGATCTAATAAATAATTCCCCCCATACACATTTAGTATGTTTGTTTAATTCCAATCTCTGAGATAAAATAATTGTATATAATATTTTGAAGAAAACGATAATTCTAAATTTCTTATGTGCTATTTCCTAAAGCCATTTTACCATAACCATCATTTTAAATCAGATGCATAAATAATTCTTATACCTTTTTGAATAAATTAGATAATATTAGATATATCTAAAATAATTAGAACTTATTAGTTCACTCTAAGCGCAATGCCAATTGGTGTTTGCATTTACGCGGTCGTTCTAGTTATAAAGTGTAGTTCTCTATCATGGCAACGACAGTGCCCGATCCAAGAATTCGCCAGCTTAAAATTAAATCTAACGTCGTAAAGAGGTACTTTTTGTTTGAATCACATATAATCGATGCAGAATAGCAAAGGACAAAGAGAAATATGAGGAAGAATACACCACGCTTCAGCAAAAACACGATGCAATGAAGGCTTCCGGCGCCGAGGATATTGCTATTAAAAAATCAGTATGTTACAGTTTCTTTTTGATTGCTTTTTGTCCTTAGAACGAACTTCTTGAAGAGACGAAGATGATGATTTCTGATTGTTGTAGTCGTTTGACTAAGGCCTACGATGATTTGGAGACCTGCTTTAGTGATTGTTCTGATTTAAGCGATCATGAGGAGTACACATTCGCCAAAACCATTCTCGATGGAAAATCTCTCTGCACACACTAGCCCAAGTTTTTATTCAAGAATTATTATACAAATCTCTTGTAATGTACGATTGGCCGGAACTCTTAAGTTTTGTACCCCATCGCAAATTCAGTCAAATAAATACGCTATTGACTTTCACCGCTCTCTCAATCCCCATTATTACAAGAAGACTGCTTGCATTTGTACAAAACTTTTATTTTGAAGTAGATTTTTCTTGATGCTCGTCAGAGCCCATATTCCAACGTGAGATTTCAAAGATCACTTCAATCAGAATGAGTAGAATGATCATCCACTCAAGACGGGAGGAATGTCGGGCTTCGAGGTGATTTGTTAGAATTTCTGTCAGTTCGCAGCAGGTGTTCAGTTTCGAGTTGAGAATCTAAACAGATTTTGCAATATAAATACTCCAACTTACATTAGTTCTACTTTGAACACTTAAGGCTGTTTTGAGGTTTTGGAACAGTTTCTCAACCTCTGGTCTATCCCAATAGAAATCTGGTGTTTCACTGATTGTCGTACTGATATTCAGCAAATGCCTAGATTCGTGGAGATTAGGCTAAATGCTAAAGCATTTCTTACCTTAGGGTGAAGAGCTCTCCTGTCTTTCGAAAGACGGCCGACATTGGGAAGAAAACTCCCAGCCCTGTTTGCATCTTCTATTCTGCGAATTAGGAAAACACAATGAGACTTACATCAATCCATGGCTGCATCTGAACTGCCACGGCGTCAAAACTGGATTCCAGTAGAGACAACTTCACTAATGGGGGGAAATTCGACTTTATCAGAAAATAGAATCTTCGTTATGAATCTTAGTTTAATTTCATCTAACAATCCCAAAATATCCACAAAAAATTAGCAGTAGAGGAGAAGACGAACTAATAGAAATAAAACTTCATGACGATACCCCAATATAATTACGGCATTTTTGAGAGTATTTTATTAAACCGAAGAAACTATCTGTGTTTATTAGACGTTATTTTCAACATTAAAGGCGAAGTAATTGGCAATTAATAAGCTCTATTTATCGTCGTCTTGATATAGGTGTCAGAGACTGGCAGTAATGATAACGCATTCAGTCTGAACGAAGAGACCCCTTCAGAGGACTCAAGCTTCCAATCGAACATGATAATGACTTGAGACTTCGTGTAAGCAGCTTTCACACACGCGCTAGCAGAGGAGCAGTTAAGAAGTCACCAAGGCTACCCCATTAAGGACCCAAACACCCCCCAGTGTGAAGCGAAGCTGCTATAGGAGATAATGAGAGGGCTAAAATGGTGCATCCTACTCGCGATTCACGTGTCACCATTGCATCTGACACCAACCCCACTGGTCAGGTGCACAAAATGGCTGCACCAATGCCTCAAGCCTTGTTTGATTTGTCAACGGTGCGGAGGTGGAAATTTACCCCCCCCCCTCCCCTCTCCCGGAATGTTCTTTCAAGCAACAAGAGTATAAACACTGTCGAAGGGTTAAAGAAAAGATTTGACATTCATATTAACACCATTATCAATAATTTAAAATTGTATATGAATGGGAAAAATTGTCAAAAATTATGGGCCATTGGTGGAGATAACACGAAGAATATAAAAAGTTTTGCTTACTTCCGCGTATGTAGGGTAAGTTCGGAGTTCGTGAGCTAAGTTCCTGCTGATTCAAATTCAACCATCTGTGATGACATGATGGGTATTCTAGGCTAATTGAAGGCCACTCAAACAAAAATAAGACATGGAAAGGATGAAAGAAAAGCAGAGACTCCTGACCTTGAAACGCACGTATAAGGAAGTTAGAATGTCATTTAATCTTCTTGAACAATATGTCAGAATAGAAATGCGACTTTGTGCAGAAAGAACATAGGTGGGGAGAGAAAAAAAATGCAAATTGGGAGACCTCCTTCAAATCCTCCGTAAATAGCCTGCGATTTCTGAAAAACTTTCGAGAGCCTTCAGTTGGACCATTCTCCTTGGGAGAAGTGGATGCGATGGGCAAATGCTGAGGATTGCTCAAAAGAATTAGAGCTTTCTCTTAAATTCGTCAAATTGTAAAACAAAAACAAGTTTACAAAATTTGTGATTCAAACTCCAATTTCTTGATAGAGAAGCCACTGAAATTTTTGTCTTACGACCACAATCACGCGACGAAGATGGTAGTTTGCACCTCATTCATGGGGGTTGAGCCTTTTCTCATTCAACAAACAACGGAAATATTAAGAGATTCGCCATCTGTTGAGTTTAAGTTGTATACAGGTTACTCCTCATCAATTAAAAGCTTGCACTTCATTACTGACTAAACCTCCTGTAGTCTTTAAACCAAGTATAAATAACATATATGCCGGAAATCTTCTAATTTCTCAATCCCAGATTGCAACTATTCTAGCCATAATGCTGAGCAAACGATAGTTAATACAATGCGTAGTCATGTGTGTGTGTGTGTGTGTGTGTCGGAGATGAATTAAATAGCTGCGCGCATTGATGAGACTCACCGGAAGCAGCCAGAGCATCAGAGAAGGCGATTTTCTCCAAAACCAGACGCTGAACTTCCTTCTCATAATCCTCCTTCAACTCCTTCGAGTCAGACTTGGCTGGAACTGCACGAAATCGAATATCCTCAATATCGAGTACTGTTGGTCCACTGAAACGAATCAATATCGATTTTACACCAATTATTATGCATCATTTTGATATGCGACAACAATAAGCAGGATTAAAAGCCGAGGTGTTTAGGAGAAAGAGAAGAATCAATTTGTCAATCAAGATTTGAACTTTCTTCGCTTATTTCCCTGACTGGAATTCCCCTACTCTATGGTATGCGCATGCGGTGCTTATATCAAGATTCAAAATTTTCGTAGAGCACCGCATAATAATAAATTGTTGTCTTATGATTAGCCGAAGAGGTGAACACTGCCAATCTCTCAATTCAATTTATTATTCAGTTACTTTGAAGCACTATGAAGGCTCCACGAATGAATTCCACGACTTAGGCATTGACCGGAAGGTTGAACAGCGTGGTTAGTTTGAGAGACTTAGTAGAGAGAGCACATTAGTAAATTATTTGCCTCAAACTCTGCATTCCAGATTTAAATTAGAGCAAAAGCCCGAGAAACACTTCAACAACATTTTCCCGAAAATGTTGTTGATTATCAAATCTGAAGCCAAGTCCGAAGTAGAGCAGAGCTTAAGAACAAAAAAAAAACATAATTACATTTGGAAATACTGCTGCTTACCTGGTGAAAGAGTAGACTAGCTCCTCGAATTCCATCAATTCCAGCGCCAAAGGTCGGTTGCATTCGCTGCGAAGTTTGTTTATGATTTCTTCAGACTAAACAAAGTGGATAGTCAGTTTAATGAAGGATGCGACTTCGACATGTTGCTCATAAAACACAATTGAATAGACTCCTTACTTCAGAGTCTGAGACGTTCCAAAAAACAACAACACCAGTTCTAAAAAAGCGGAAAAGAAGCACAATGAATGTCTCTGGCTGGAACAACCTGTAGTACGCTAATACCCCCCCCCCCCCACCCCCCACCCAAACAAGACAGGACATGAGCATTGCAGAGCTATGAGCTTAGTTGTTACGGCGGCGACTACTTCGCCGGCATCTCATCTCAATGAAACTTAAAAAAACTCATGCATAAGGGGGGATAGTAACGCCATTCTGCGTGTCCACTAATAACTCGGCTTTCCTGACTTTTAAAGAGAGGGGAGGAGAATTCAAACCTTTGTTGAATAGATGCGGTAAACACGATGATGCCGATTCTAGGCAAACACACTTCGTCAATCATTGCCTCCACTTCCAGCCATTGAAGTAAAGGAGGCCAGGTGGAAGAACATGTAACCTGAATCTGTATTCAACTTATGCAAAATCTAACAGGCTCCATCACAGAGAGAAGGACTGCTTTCATTACAAAAGAAAAGCACACAACATTCCGTCCGTCAAAACTGATGCTGATACCCTAATGAAGGCGCAATCCTTATAATCTGAGTCTCGAAGAGAACAATAAAGTGGTCTTACTTCTGAAGGCGGAGTATCAGACAGACAGCTTGCTAGGTCAACCACTTGATCATTCTGGGAATTTTCTAACATGACGCAAACTACACAGAGTCGACAAGTGGGCTGCTAGTATATTACCTTTATTGCAATTTTTGTCCCCTTCTGTGTGGCAACCAAGCCCCTAGAATGTGATCATAAGACAGATTCCCATCTAGACAGTGATGTGAGCCTGATCGACTTTCCTGTTTTTTTTTGTAAGACACAGATCATTCACAAAATCAAAAAAAAGATGTGACAAGGTGATAAAGGCATTTGCGAGTTTGTTTTCATAGTTCTAAATGATATATAAGTGACGCGTATGGTGATCAGAGAGGTGTCTTGTGGTGTATGATCTCACAAGACAATCAGAATAGCCCTAAAGATTAATCCACCCAATCATGTTCTAGCACTTTTTAATGAGCAACTTGGAGGAATAAAATGAATCAACCCTGTTAAATCAACAAGGAAAGAAAAGGGGACCCCACCTAATCCTATTCTTATCTAAAGTCCAGAAATTTCTCCGTCACAAAATAAACCTCTGGAAGGAGAATATGCTAGCAGGTATAATTGACTATCCAACCTAAATAGAAATGCCGCCAATTTACAATTAAGTAAGTTCTTTTCAATACATCCATAGCGTCGCGTTTAGCGTACAGACATGCAGATACAGAGGTCACAGTAGGGTACAGCATAGAGGAGCCTCCAGAGAGAACACCTCGAGGGTATACAAAGGAATGTAAATCATACTCAAGTCGTCGCTGCGCATCAAAGAGATTCGAACAAGTTATTAGACAAGAGGAAACTGGGAACAGCATATTCAACAGTAGAGTCAAAGCAAGATGGTACCCAAAGTGACTACTAAAAAGCACTTCCTTTCATGGGCTAGTTCTGCTCTCTAGCAACATTTTACCATCCATGAAAGGAGAGGAGAAATCAAATTACTGAGAACAAAATAGCACATATACTACAATTCTACAGACTAAAATTTCTTTCTATCAAACTATACACAACCGATTTGTGGATTAACAGCGTAGGAAAATAAACATAAAGCGGAACTTTCCAGTGCAGTACTGGAGGATATAAGTGTCCATGACTTTATAAGATGAAGTGGATTAAGTAAATGCGTAAATCGCATTCAGAGAACATCTGAATAAGTGCAATGAAGACAAATGTAGAGAGACTCACTTGAATACGAGGATATCACGATGGGACACAGGGTCGTGGACGTCAGAAGGCGTGGTGAAGAAGAGGATTTCATTGGCAACTTCGGGAGAAAGACGAAGACACCGATAGCCCAAAGCCTGATAGTCCATTGCCAACCTCAACTGATCCAAATTTATGGACTGTCCAATTCCATAGGCGGACACGCGGAAGGTATTGCTGTCGGGGATGGATTTCTCTGTGGACTAAAATGGCATAGTAGGAGTTTACAAGTCCGCTAAACAAAGAAGACAGCATGCGTAAAAACCACGAAGTTCTTCAATTGTTAGTTTGGCAATTTCTTCAAACTAACTTAAATACTTCACGGTTCTTATTGCCATCCCACACAAATCTTACGCATCCCTTCGCGCATTATTGATGTGGTTGCCAATTAAAATTTTATTTCAGCAGAGACATGTTCGTCATCTGCTCCTTTAAACATCATCTATGGCGGTCTTAGTAACAATACTTAAGCCGAACGGTCAATTGCTCTTACTAAAAGAACGGCATAAGTTACTTCTAATAAAAGTTGGTGCGTTGTAAGCATGCTACTTGTTTGAAACTTAATGCAATGAATACTTGAAGATCAACATCATTTAAAAGGTATTTTGACCGTAAATAAGGAGATGTAGACGACGAAAGTAATAAAAGTGCTTCGGGTGGCAAAGAGAAAGCTCACAGAAATCTGAGGAATTTAAAAAAAACCCTCTCAAGTCAGATTTAAACATCGCATGACTTTGATAAAGGTAAGGTGTTCTATAGGCACCGCTAAAAGGGGATCAATAGAACGCCAAATGCTGGCGCAAACAGGTGGGGGGGGGGGGGGGGGGGCCTGGATAAACGAAGGCATAAAATGAGACCAATAAAATCGTCATTTTAGAAAGAAACAGAACTGCTAATATGCTAAGGCTTAAGAACGCAAATTCCCGTCGTAGCACGTGATGTGAGTAGACTGCTCAAAGGCTTGAGTTACGGAATTCGAGTCACCCGTCAGGAAGGTTCACTTATGGCATTGTCTGCCCAAGATGGGTCGGGGGAGGTGGGGGTGGGGGGGGGGAGTTATTAAACCCCATACATGGATATCAATAATACCTTAATTTCAAAGGCTATGGTGAGCGGAGAGGCAAAAATTCAAGGGAAGATTTAGAACGAGAATTAGATGAAAGCAAAAGTATCCACCTAGGATAATTATCGATCAAACCGATGAAAAATAACGATTTAACCTTAAAAATTATTAAAAAACAACATACGGGCATAGAAAACAGTAACTCAAATGCTATTAATCCTACTATAAATAACAAATTCAAACACTCACAGGGGAAGGTAAAAAACGAGCTGATTTCGGTTTCATTGACTTTCCTGTGGTGAGGGGGATATCAAACTCCCGAACTGACTCCAGCTTGGACCTGAGAGATGGCAATCGAGACACCTTCGAGAATTGGCTTTCATGACTAAGGCATCGTGCCGATCCCACACGATGCCTTAATGATGTCAACCGCAAGATACCTTTTCTCCAACTAGTCAAGAAAGCCTTAATGGGAGAAATCAACTTTTAGAGATGAAAAAAATAAGAGAAAACAGTGCCGCTGCAAAGCAGAAAGAATAAAAGAAAATAAGAAATTGAAACTTGATTATATGCATTTAATAAAAAGTTAAGGAATGGAAACGTTACAGACGTAGATCAGAAGGAATAGAGACCGGGAGAATACAAGCGGGTAAGATTAAGGGAAATTAGGTTTCTGACTAGAAACCAGAGTCAGCGATGTGGGGATTTGTTTCAAGTTCGTCGAAGGAGAAGTACTTATGAGTAAGGTTAGTAGGAGTAACATGGACAACTCGGAGACCCGGTTTGTCGTCACCGAGTTGAAAACAAACGGCTGAAGTGGTGATATTTTCGAGGGAAGTCGAATTTGAACCCTCTGGTCGCCAAGAGCCCATCACATTATAATGAACATGGCCAGAAAAGACGTGCCGAATACCAGCCTTGTAGTATCTATTCATGAGATCCTCACGAGTACCTTTTGGAATGACAAAATAATCATCGTCCTCATCTGAAGACATCCTAAATAAGGGAATGTGCTAAGAGAGTATTAAAATGTGCACAATTTTAACATACCTGGAAGACTATAATCTTTTCAGCATTTTGATTTTCTTGACTACAAAGTTCCGCATTCAACCAGGTATCTTGGGCTTCAGAACCAGTTTTACAGTTCTCCGAGTTGAAATATAACTGTGAGTTAATAACAATGATTTTGACTTTTCCACACCAAAATGAATAGTAGTCATCACCCCAGTGAGATTTGTAGTCCTCGATATCAGCAGAGCAAGGGCTACTTCCAACATCGTGATTACCAGGGAGTGTAAAAATGGGGATATCGGGAACGATCTCCACAAATGCAGATTTCAAGTCGGCTATTTGTTCTCCTCGTTCAGGTCTTCCTGGCTCAGCGTCTACCAAGTCGCCACAAACAATGACGAATTTTGGCTTTCTTGATAGATTATTTATTGCGGTGATTGCACGATTCACAAGAGCAAGCTCACGGTCCCACTTATATGGTGGATCGCGCTTTTCACCGTAGCGCTCAATTAAAGCTAATTGAGGGTCAGCAAGTATGACAAAGGTAAAATCTTCACACTGGGCATCTAAGTGCTTGGTGTAACGACGATCTTTTACATAAACAATCGGAGAATCCATTTTTAAAAGAGATGGGTGTAAAATCACATGTGAAAAAAACGATGACGAAAGCGAGCCAATTAAAACTCTACCTTGAAGACGCCTGAAGTGGTTACCTTTGCTGGGGAAGGATAAAATGACAGTAATTCCATTAAAGTTTAAATAAAAAAATTTCACCTGAAATTCTTTGACGTTTTCCAAAATATTTTTATATTAAATGTAATTGCGTAACCTACCACTTTCCTTCTTTTGTTTTCTCCCTTTTTATTATGGAAACATTTGGTTATATTTCCATCTCATCATTTAACTTTAATAAAATTTTAGTATATGGAACCTTTTATGTTAAAATTTATATTTAATATGGTGCTATAATTTCCTTAGTGGTTATTAAAGTTTTAGACCCACTCGTTCACATTAACATTGTAAATATTTTGAAATGCGGGCTTTAATTTCGCCTTTTTGTTTACGCCGTAATAAAAGACACTGCTATTTTAAGTTAAGTTTCTCGGTTATTTAGAATCTTCGTGCAGTTTTCGTAGATGCATAGAAAATCTACCACCGTACCACCCCCCNCCCCCCCCCCCCCCCCCCTACTCTATTTTGATCGGAAGTTTAAGTCAAATATAAGCAATCCTTCATAAGGTATTAGCTATGGTCAACAAATTATGTCTCTGTATGTTAGTTTGCATCTGTTTGTGTTTCGACTTACACATTTGCATTTTCGACGTCTAGTAGTTACGGATAGGACAGTATTTACCTGTGTCATCAATTAAGCACAAACGAATTCGGTTGTTAAAAACATGTTAATTGCATATACGCGAGTGATGCATTCTCTCAAGTATTTCTCATACCATATAATATTTTATTAAATAGTCTTCTTGGCAGTCTGTTAATGACTTCTGATTATTAACTCACAATTATCATAATAGATTTCAAATACTTAAACTGCATCATACGAGACATACAAAGGCAATTAAAATTCTACTAAATGTGAATTCGTTTTAGAACCCAAATTGAACATTAATTAATACATTGTATCGCTTTCATTAGAATTTCTTTGATCTATTCCGATGATCTGTTCCCAGCAAAAAGGGCACATAAACAAGGTGGAAGTATATACTTATGCGCCGAAAGCCCATATCACTATTATTTCGGCATACAAAGTATCCTGACGAAACTGTTGTAAACTGTTTATATTATTTAGACATAACCGGATGATATTGTGATGACATTTGCTATTATATCTACAATTGGAATAAAATCTGATCACCTCATCTGACCTTATCTTTAAAGCATTTACGAGGATTGAATTCTCAAATATTTAAAATTCCTGCTTTTAAATCTATTGTATACTTTTGATTAATTGTAATAACGTCACATAATTATCACAAATACCTTCCAACAACGATTGAACTGTTTTCGTGTGAAGAACCCTAGATTCAATAGTCGATGGCTCTGCTTACGAAGAAAGAACATCATTAAATACTCTCGTAATTAATAGTGAAAGTAAAACTAAAATTTATTCCATTGCGGAAAATTGTATGCTTGAGCATTTGGCATTTCTGTCGTAAAAGTCAGGAAAAAGGAAATAAGCATCAAATAAACTTCATATATTAAGTAATTGCGGATTTTTTTGTAAATTTTTAAGTATTTGAAAAAATAATGTAGTGGCGTCATTGATATTTCTTTATGTTTAAAAAATATCATAGTACATTGAGGCTTGAAATCGAATTTTAGTTAGTTTAACGTCACACAATTTTAGGATATATTAAGCTATTTGCTGTTGGTTATGCTTTTTGTCCCCTGTTTTCCATCGAACGGGTCAAATGTTCAAGGTTGGGTATTGGCATTAGCACACCTTGGAGAGGGTTTCTCTTGTTATTTTTGTAGCTGAAAGGATATCCAAAAGTGATTAAAGAAGCAAGTGAATTATTAAACAGTGAATTTTTATTTTACTACTAATTTGCAATTGTCAGATTTTGTCTCTATTATATTTTTCGTCTTTTTAATTACATTTTTGTAATAACTATTTTAAGCATTGTATTAGACTAAACTATCCTTGGTGTTTGTTCTTTATAGATTTTCTGCCGAAATGCATATTGTTCTGATGGTGGCTGAAAAGCCATCGCTTGCCGAAGCATTGGCCAAGATCATGTCCCATGGAAAATTCTCTTCTCGTAAGGGGATCAACGGAGCTTGCAGTGTCCACGAATGGAACGGAACCTTCCTTGGTGAACCCGTTCACTTCAAAATGACCTCAGTTTGTGGTCATGTCATGACCCTTGACTTCAACAGCCGTTATAATAAATGGGACGCTGTTGATCCAGTAATTTAGTTCTAGTCTTTATTACTTTCCTTAGATTGAGTTATTTACTGCCAAGATTGAGAAGAAGGAGGCAAATCCGAAGCTCAATATGGTTAATTTCCTTCAGAAAGAGGCAAAAGGTGCTTCATCTCTTATTTTGTGGTTGGATTGTGACAAGGAAGGAGAGAATATTTGTTTTGAAGTTATTGACGCAGTGTCTCACATCATGAACCCGCAGGTTAGCAGTCACTTTGAAAAATATAATTGCAATTTTCGTTGTTTTTTTGTAGGCAAGGATCTACAGAGCTCATTTCACTGCTGTGACCGACCACGAAGTCCAATCTGCAATGCGAAATTTACGACAACCGAATAAAAATGAAGCTCTCTCAGTGGATGCCCGCCAGGAGACAGATCTTCGCATCGGATGCGCTTTTACTCGCTTCCAGACACGATTTTTTCAAGTAATTCATTGTCTTCTCTTTATGCTACCTGTAAATAAGGCCTTAAGCTCAATTTAAGAGGTTTCGATTTAAAATATGATTGAGAGAGAGAGAATTGTTTCTTTCTTAAAATTTTCTTGTTATATTAGCCTCAAGTAATCACTAGTGGACTTGGCCATATTTGTGGGCCCAGAAATACCTCGGCCATTTATTTTCTAAATCGGTCATGGTGGCAATTACAGCACGCTGAAAGGGAGATTAATGTTTCCCAGATACAACACGTGTTTGAAGTAACTTATAACGCTGACATAATACTGCCGGGGCCAACCCCTAGGCTCAAATTTTCTGCAAACTGTTAGAGTACGCAATTCAGAATTGAATTTCTGATTTAACTTATCTACTGCCCAATTCTGACCCGAATCTCTTCTATTGTGCTGGTCAGACTATATTTACAGCTTGATTTAAAGGCCATCTGTTATTTTTCGCACAAATTCATGGCAAAATTATTATTATTATTATTGTGACTAAAATTAAATAATACTAAGCACAACTTTTACCTTTCTCTAAATTGATCGATCTCGTACATGGTATTATTACTAAATTCTCGCTCCTTTTGAAGCCTTGCATAATTTAATTATGCGTCATGCTTTCTTGTATTTATTACTGTCTTTTTGCTTTTCAGGGCAAATACGGTGATTTGAACAGTCGACTGGTTTCCTTTGGTCCATGCCAAACGCCAACACTGGGTTTCTGCGTGAAACGCCACGATCGAATACAGTCATTCAAGCCGGAAACCTTCTGGCGTATCGCCGCTTCGGTTAGTATTACTACTTTACAACCTGCTCATTGACATTGTTTTGTGTAATTAGATTGTGGCTAATGAGAGTGGAGATCGATTGCCACTTACATGGAATCGTGACCGACTTTTTGACAAAGAAGCTGCAACTCTTTTTCTCAATGCTGTATCTGGCGCTGATAAAGCGGTGTGAGTTAAGCATTCCTATAATGGCTTGCTCATTGGCTGAATGTGTTTACCAATTCCCTTTTCTTGTGTGTTTACCTCTCTCTCTCCCTCACCAATCAGAGTAGTGGACGTGAGTCGAAAGGTGAAAGTGAAGCAACGTCCTCAGGGATTGAATACCGTAGAACTGCTACGAGTGGCGAGTGCGGCTTTGGGAATTGGACCTCACAGCACGATGGCGATCGCTGAGCGACTCTACACTTCGGGATTCATCAACTATCCGCGAACTGAGTCTACTGCCTACCCACCTTCAATGGATTTGAAAGCTCTCTTACGACAACATGTACGTTGATGGCATTTCTTAATTCCGTTGTTGCCTTTGGCTTGATCAAGGCGTGTCGTCTTCCTAAATTTGCAGCAGTTCGAATGGAATGCTTACCAGGAGACCATTAAAAATATCCCTGTCATTTCTACTGCTTAGTAATTTTATTGTAACACCTCTGGTGAGATTTGAACCTCTAATCTGAAGTTGTACCCATACATGAAGATACAGCGCCAACTTACTTGATTGTGACTTGTTGTCTTACCTTTCTCATGCCACACTCTAGGTCAATCATCCAAGGTGGGGTAACGTGGTGCGTGAGATGTTGGACTCCGGAGGTTACCACAATCCCCGCGCTGGCCACAATGCCGGCGATCACCCTCCGATCGCTCCAATGCGCTGCACCACTGAGCTCTCTGGTGATGCTGCTCGCATCTACGACTATGTCGCGCAGCACTTCATCGCCACTGTACGTTCCTTTATTCTCTTCTGGTCGTCTTCAGTGTTGAAGATACACTAGTCAATTGGTTACATTTACTATCCCTTTCATTAAGATAATAGTAATGATAGACAGAGTGTATACGTGTCGTGAACTCCCCTTATTGGTAATTTACAAGGTAATGTCACTCCTCCCTCCCCCCGCCCCCAGTACAATTCAAGTTTTTAGTTCTTTTGTAGAAGTGGGCAACTGACTCTTCCATTTCATAAATGGACCGAGTTGTGACCACTGATCCGATCTTTATTATTCATGAATTGGGAAAGAATGGTATACACACATTACGTTATGATAGCCATCAAAACGCCTGCCATTTGATGTAAATAAATGTATGACCCATCAGTGAAGACTTGGGGTCATTTATCTGCTGGGTAGTTGACATTGATTGTCTCAAGGGCCAGTGAGCGTGTTTGATCTGGAGGGGTATCTGCTTTCCTATATTGGGCCATTTCGCGTTTTTATCCCTCCAGTAATTAGTCGTAATGCTTGGTTGTGTGCCTTCTCGAGTGGTTTGAGAGCCACCTCTGTGGCTGTAATGAGTGGCTCACAGCAATACAACATTATTGGCTGAATAAACATCTTGTAAGTGGTATTGAGAGTTGAGCGTGCACAGCCCC
>UZAE01012873.1:0-21623 GCA_900617975.1 Rodentolepis nana | reverse complement strand
TGGCACATACTTTTCAATGAATCTTAGTTCCCCAATTTGCCAGCCTTAATCTTGTCGAACTATCGGCTGAAGCGCTGTTTCATTCATAATAGTATCAAGTAGTTAAGTATAGCCAATCTTCCTAAATTTTGGGATAAAAATATTTGGGTTGGTAATTTAGAGTTAGCAGCTTAAGCAACTTATCTACAATTACGCATTCGAATATTCGGTAGTTTATTTCTTTTGCGGAACCACACAGTGATTGAAATAAGAAGGAAATTTTCGAATTTAACTTTTTCTACTTTGTGAACCATCTATCTTAAAATACAATGCATAATTGATAATTTTCTGATAAATTCAGCGGATATTGAGAATACGTATCTCATTTTGCCTCAGGCAGAAGTCATAAAGGTAATTATTTCGTTATCTCTTGTGGCTTTGCTGATTTTTTTATTAACTTCCACCCCAGTTCTAATCATGATGAAATTCCTTTTGTATCCTTTGGTTAAATGGGAAAACAATCACCCAACTTAAAATGTGGCCGTTAAAATTGGTCACACTGTGGGTTTGCGAACATAATGTCTTTTCATGTAATGCGCATCTTAGTTAATTTGAATAAAACAGGACCTTTTCCGCTTAAGAGTATTTACAATTTTTTAGCATTGAATACTTGGTCTTCAGTATGAGCATCGCTCGGCAGACACTTTATAAGCTGTCAGTTGATTAGTAGGAAGGCCATAGGAATGAAGTCCGCAAAGTTCACCCTCGCTCACCGATTTATCGATTATTGGTTTTATAAGTTCGTCATCACTTGGATTTATAAGACCACCAGTGCAAAGCTAGCATTTCTATAATGTGCTAACTATGACTAATTAAATTATGCAAATTTAAATACCGTTGAGCATATTGTTTATTTAATTAGTGAATCTATTCGTTTCACATGGTTTACCAAACTCATTTACATTTAAATACGTAGAGTGATAATTAATTATATTTAGACGAACACTTCAATAGCTAAGCAGATTACGTCGGAATTTTATTTTAAGTCAAAGCAATGTGAGGATTCCTTGTTAAGTTTTACAACTTTACCACTTCTTAGTCAAGTAGGAGACATATACTCCATACGATTGTCAAAATATGGAACTATTCAGTTTGGATACTTCGGATGTATGATTAAAAATATATGGTTCTGCTCATTTATCAAAGTACATTAATATAATTTTCCTTTCATAGATTAAATATCTTCCAAATAACAGGATAACGTAATACGATAACTCCTATTATCCGCCTACCTTGAAACGTGACTTGATAAATTTGAATAGAGGGCTTATCACAGGAGTGTTACTGTGCCGCCTAGCGGGTTTATGGCCGAGCAGAAAACTTGTGCTATCGTTAATAAACTCTTATCAGTGGGGAATTTCCCCAAATTTGATTTATAATTCCATGGATAATTAGTTAAACAATAAGCTTCTTTAAAAAATATATGAAAACAATATTTCGGCGCTAAGGTGTTATATTTATATCGGAATCGACCATATTAACTTAACTTCAATTAACTGCAAAATGTTCGCTGATACTTTTGTGTTTTTCATCTTTTATAGTCAGCCTCATCCCTCATGCTTCTTATCAGGTTGTCTCGCTTATTCCCGGTTTTGGATAGTGTCATGAAAACGGTAACTTACTGGCAATACTGATGTCTTTAAAATATTTTTGGTGGCCTCATTCCATGATGCTTACGTACAAGCTGTGTAGAACAAAGTGAACTTCTTGACCTCTGTATAGAGCATGGTGAGATGGACGAAATCAAATGCCCCCTTTACTCAACATTCTTCTTAGTCCACAGGTCTTATAGGCTTCATGCCCCTTCATAAACAATTACCTTGTCAACATGGTGTTCCATAACGAAGACTAATTGAGACAGCTCTTATTACGCACCTCATTGGCTTTACGGATTTGTTCAGATCTGGACTTGTTGAAAGGGTAAACATGCTTACTTATTTGCGACTAGGATAGTCAGGAATGAGGAAAAGTAAATGATCGTCTAATGACGATTGACTGGTGATACTCTTGATCTCATTGATAATAATCAATTGCCTGAAACCTGGCCTCTAGTTCTATCTTGATCTCATTAAAAACGATGTGTAACCGCAAGTTAGGAAGAATGAATATCCCCCCAAAAAACGTTCAGATTTCCTTCAATTCATCCTACAGCAATGTGCCCACGTCTATTCATGTGTAAAAATACCTTCTTAGTCAAGGCGTTTAAGCGAAGCCTCAATTCCATGCTCCGTACAACCACGAAGTTCTTTCATAGGATTTGCAGGAAGATAAGTCTGCCCTTAGTTTGAAATGACTCTTCACACAGCCAGAATAACCCCTTTCATCGTGTCGGCTATTCTTATAGCACATGCTTCTGCCATAAGAAAAGCTATTGCATGCTTAGTGAAAAGGGCCATTACAGGAGAATCAAATTCTTGCTAGAAATGCATAATGCTTGCATATACGCAAATATATACAGGACTAAACTGCAAATGGAGGGAGTAGGTAATGTATCTATAGTAACACTTTTGTTATACATTTTGCTCATCATTCAGAATGTTGCTATTCGACAGGGAGAGTTCTCTATCAGCCATCACATTCTCCGATTCGGTCAGAAACTTCATCGGAGAAAACGGCTCTACTGTATTGAGGTCAGCTGTTCTTACTGCTGGTGGTGGTCTTGTATACATTCTCTGAAGAGTTGGCGTTCGTGTGTTCAGAGCCGTGGAAGTAATTGTCGGCGTCTTCTGGATAACAAACTGCGTTGATGCTAGCACAGGATTTTCTTGTCCACTTATGCTACTATTATTGGCCACAACAAAGCATTCTGAGTTATGAGTGTCGTTTTTAATAGTTCCAGTTTCTCGAATACAGAGGAACGGGGCATAGAGACCCACAGAGCCTTGAGCTTCTGTTTCGTAGAACTCAAGGGGCTGTAGTTCAAATGGTCCCCCTTCATTCACTGCACTCGTAAAGGTCTTTTTTCCCGAGGCTTCCGGTCTATTCACTGACCAGGTTCCACTAGCCTCAGAAGTTGGTTTTCGTTTCACTTCTCTGGAATTACGACACCTGGAGCCAAGATTACCTGGACATTTGTTTTGAATGAGGCTGACTGCATTGTTAGGACTTCGTATAAATGTGGTATTGGGTAATTGGACTTTAGAGTAGACGCTAGAGGCTATAGAAGCTGCTGGATTGCGTTGAATTGTATCAGATATCACAAGAGGCTGAAATACAGATGTCTGATTTCCCCAATTTCTAGCATTCACAGGAGAGGACCAATTAACATACTCATATGCTGCCCCGTTTGGCTAAAAAGCAGAAAAATAATACAATGAACATGAAAGATGATGCCCTCTATCTAATTATTAAGGCTTAAAACTTGATAAGTGAAGACTGCATATGACATCTGCATTTTTAGAAAAGAAAGCAACATCTAAATTTAGAATCCACTGCCAAACGGGTGTTTAGGTGCTAGCCAAAAATACCTTTTGGCCGAAAATAAATCTCCTCCTGCATATTAGGTCGCAAAAACCAAAAATTTAAATCAAGTCAAGCAAATTATGTTGTGCCTTTTTACTAACGGTAATTTCGAGAATACTTCAAACGTCGAATACTTTGATTCCATTAATTCTAATTTAGGATTCTCAAAGCTGGGGGTCTCTGTATTGACATGAACTTGCGAAAGCTTGAAAAGTCAATACAAATGCCAGAAGTTTCTGCCATGGAAAACTTATTCCAATTTTGTCAAATTTGTGCAAATCAACCTGTCAAATGCCAAATAAACATCCAAGTAAGCGGCGTTAATTGTATTTAACATTTTGAAATGAGATGTCCAATTCAAAATGGTATTTAATTCAGTCAGCTATTTGTTAATATTTTTTAACGACATAAATTATAATCACACTGCTTGCTCAAATGGCACAACACTTGTTCTGTTGATTATTGTGATTAAATGTGTCAAATTTATTTAAATAAATCACGTTTGGGACTGAAAAAAATAGAATTTAGAGAAAAATAATAAATTAAGACTCCTAATAGTGAATAAAAGTTCATTTAACAAATAATAATTATCACATTTTACAATTATGATGCACATTTAGGGAATAGTGCAAAATTTCTAACTGTATTTGGGAAAGAGTATATGAAATAAGAAACGCTTAGGGTATGGGATTTAAGGTTTATTGAGGTAAATTAACGATAGTTCCTCTTTCCATTGTGAAACCTACTCACAAGAGAGAGATATATGGGACTACTTTTGATCTAAAGTACTTATGTTAAGAAAAATTTAATTAAATGTGGTCTTGTAGATGCAAGCAACTTTTCAAAGCTCCATTCCACTAAGTTAAACGGATTAAATCAATAAATATTGAGGGATAAGTAGGTTAGGCAAATATTTGCACATGGATATAATTAGATTAAATTAATGTGTTAAAAAATTTGCACTTTTGCAAAGTAGTTGAATATGGCGGTATTTTTAGGACAGTTTATGTAGTAAACTTTACCCGGTCAATATTAAGCTTATTCCAATACTTGGTATTGTGTTTTGATATCGATATGTCTTAAATTCATGCAAAACCCAGTTTAGCATAGCCTAAATAAGCGTCTTTGACTAAAATTATAGTCAATAAATTTCTTAATAGAATAAAAATACACAAAATTATTTGAAAATTTTAAATGGAATAGTTACCTTAGAATAATTTCAGGCGGAAATGGTGACACTAGCATGGGATTGCACTTAATTTTAAATATTTTAATTATTAAATTAAATGTTTCAAAATTTGATTATTTGAACTAAATTTAAATTGCTCTAATTGGAAGATGTAAAATTTATGTCCCTTTAAGGTAATAAAGTACCGAAATAAGAGCTCACGAAAATGAAGAAGGACATGAAACCGGCCCCCCCCCCAACATTAAATTTTTACTGAGATATTATTTTAAGTGCACTAATTTAATATTTATAACCATGGCCAAGAAATGGTAAAAAAATTAAATTCGGACTTTTAATCAAATCCAATAACGTTATTAGATGGTGAAGAAAGTGACTTGTGACTTAAAACGAATTTTATCATATTTTTAGTGTTTCCTAAACTTAAAATGCGCAATTTAGCTGTTATTCCCAATCAAAAAGTAAAATGAACAAATTTAATGGTAGTCTACAATTTCATTTAGATTAAAAACAAAAAAAAATTTTGCTAACCTTTGGATTTAGAAAGAACAGGATGATTGGTGAAATTGAATAAAAATTCAAACGAGACCGACTTCAGAGACAAACACAACTGAATGGGAATATATGGTGCTTTTAAGGGGGGACATTTTGACAGAGTATTAGGCCAAACTTTCGTTTCACAAGATTTTTATTAATTGAAAAAGATTAGTCCAGTTAGTGGTATTATTTTTCTGAAAATGTTGAAGTGATAAATTGGAAAATAAACGAACCTTCTTTGAAGCCATGAGTTCATTTCTTCTAAATTGATTTTGTCGCTTGAGTGCTACCAGAGAGATTGACAGCACCACAAGTATAATAACGATTGTAATCACAGACACAGAGATAATTTGAACATGCGTAAGACAGACAGCATATTGACAGGGACCTGTATCAGTACTTGAAGTCCCTCCTGGAGAGGCACCACCATTCCGTCCCATTGAATTCAAACGTAGGTTTGCGTTACCTTTGCCCTCTGATCCAACAGTTGTTACTAGTAGCGATTCTGAAATTGTATTAAAATTATTCACAAAAGGTAGTTAAGTCAAAGTAAATAAGCACAGAGATCAGAAATACATTTCATTACCTAGTCAAAGGTAAGGACCAAAATTGGAGTGTTGAACAAGGAAGTTATTTATTCGCATTTTCATTAAGAATATAGATTAGAGCCTTGTATCTGACTATTTGAAAGGCCACAGTTTAGAAGTTAGCCAATAGGAATCACATTGCATTAGTTACCCTAGGTTAAAAACCTCATGGCAGAACAGAGGTTGCTCTACCAAGAACGTGAACTTCATCCCCACTTGGGAAAGTAGATAGATGGTAGAATTCTTGTGCATTTAATACCACCTTACGGCAAAAGCTGATCACTTGTGAGTTAATTTAAAGTAGAGGGTGATTATCATACTGTAAAAGATAACAAATTTTTAAACTAGAGCACTTTATGATTTCACTCTATTAGAACTTCCAAACAATCCATTGAATTCTTAAAGAGAATATGAAAATCACATAATCGATAAACAATTAATCGAAAAACAATCTTTAGGCCCCAAATACTCATTAAAGGTACCACTTTAGCCTCCAACTGCACGAACTGAAATAAGTAACAGAAAGCGGATGAAATGAACCTCAAAAACTGATGAAATAAGCTTTTAACCGGAGTACAACTCACGAATAAGGTGTCTGATAAATCGATAAAAATGTTGAATCCCGCAATGGAAAGGGAGGGAATGTAGCAAACATCCACAGGAGGAAACAACGTTAATGCACGATATAAAATCAATAAATAAATAACAAAAGCATTTCTTTCTTGGGAGTAGTAGAATTGAAGATCACAGGTTTGCTCACTTTACAAATCGTAGAAACAAATGAACCAAAGGTAGATTTCGAAAGAAAAAAGCAAAATCTAGCGCCCACGAACAGTAAAAACTCTCCATCCAATAGCAAAATACAAAGAGTGGATGATTCACTAAGAAGGATGAAATCTGTGCAGGCGGAACTGGAAAGTTAATGGCAAAAGGTGGATCGTTAAGTCTGTCTAGACATAGCAGATAAGGGCTTGAGTCATTGTTGCAGCATTATGGACGAAATCCCAAAGTACCCTAGTGTGCATTCTTATTGAATTATAGAAAACTTACAGAAAGCTATCTATTAACGGAAATTCAGAATATGATTACAACAAAACAAACAGTTAAACCCATACATGAGACCAAGTACCCCCTTTACATAGCTGACCTTGTTAATAGGTAAAAATTGCTCCAAATCAATCCTCTGTCAAGGTTTTAAGGTGGCATTTTGAAGAAATCATCAAGTGCTATTCTATTTCTCTTAAATTTTGCATTATGCGTATGGTGCTTGACAGCACAGCTTCAGTGTTTTATTCTCTATTATATCAGACAATGGGATAAAGTTCTTTCTTTTTATGAGTTGAAAATCAGAAAAAAATTGAAGTTTTTCTTATTCCATTCTCGGATATTTATATGTTTTCATTCCGTTGAAAGAAATAATATTTTTTACCCTGACTTCCCTCCTCAATTTCTTTGACTTTAATAATTAGACCCCACAATGTAATCGAAGCTGGTCATCATAATGAGAGAAGGTTGGAATATTTTTAACTTTGAATTTCTAATTTATTTGCAATAGGTTATTAATTTTTTGGTAAATTTTGAAGTTTTGGGTATTAGAATGTAGTTAAAGTTGAACAATAGTCGTAGGAGTTCCCTTTAAACATAAATTTTTGATTTATTGAAAGAAATTTAGGTAAATAATTATGTCCCTTACACAATTGGTCATCTGAATGACCAATTGAAAATGCATGCTAATGTAATATTGAAGAAATAGATAATATTTGGAAGGCTAAAAAGAAGTGAATTTAATTTTTGCATTATGATCAATTATAATTAATTTCATTTTTCTCCTTCTTAGTTGCTACCAGCTAAATAATACCCTTTGAACTATATTTAACAATAAATGAGATGATTCACTTAAAAATTGAAAGCAATTAATAAAAGAAATACTACAGGTCTTAACTTACTTCCTTGTACTCTATAGGTCTCCAATAGTGACAAATTTTGTATTTACCATTACGTTTGATAAAACGGATAAAGATTCAGAAACAAATTATCATGTAATTAACCAAAGTGAAAGTAATTCAATTAGAAGCTAACATTTCCTCAAGTACCATTCAACGATTCATTTCTCCCTTGGAGATCCGATAACTCGCTATGTAAAATTATCATTGTCGGAGTGGAACTGAAATCTGATAAGAAAATTCAAATGGAAAATAATGGGGAGTATGGGGTGGGGATGGGGGGGGGGTATGATCGAAAGATTGAGCTGGAAAAGTGCTCATTCATTTGAGTTTCGTATTCGGATTATGGAGTATCCCTTTCATTGGCATTTCAGAGCTTCATGCTTCAATACTTAAATAGTATACAAGTTTGAAGGTAATGTTTGTTTATATATACTTCCGGTGGTTTATCAGTGACGGCTGGCTTTGTACTCGAAATCGAAAAACACAAACAAGTTCCTTAGTCGATTACATCACAAAAGGATAGAGAGAGATCACTTGTTCCATATTTCAATTCAATTATTTCTTAATCGGTTAACATTTTGCACAATTTTTAGCTAGAATTCAAAAATGAAATGGGCAAGCAATTAAAATTTTGTCATTTGATTTCCGAACAAGTAGTTGGAACAACCTCGGAAATATTTTGTTCACCACAAAAAATATGGCCTAGATGGTCTAAAAACTTAAATTAAACATTTATCTGACATTAAATAAATTAATTAAAACTAAAATAAAGATCTAAAACTATGCCTATTCTTACGTTATGAATAAAAAAACAAAAATTGCTATGCGCAAAATCGATTCGGTGTTTGTTGTCAATCAACACAAGTGATTACTTACCGCGATTATTGAGACAAAAAATTGTGTTTGGTGCATTGGCATTAGGAATTGTCATTTTCAAAAATTTGGCTAACTTGTCGCCTAAACTGGTTGAGCAAAGTTTGCCTGTTTATTTCATACATTTGATGACACTTTCCGGTTAACATAAATTCTGCTCAATGAATGGTGTTTAATGTCTTCTTTTCTTATTTCCGGTCAATGCATTCCTTTTCATTCATTTTAATTTCTTGTTGCCCATAAAATAATTCATTTTTCACTATTATTGAATATTATAAACTCGGAACCAATCAAAAGCGCAAGAATTTGTACCATTGAGGATGCTGAGTTAACGCAGACGTTTACCCCCCAAACTAGTCAAAACAATATATGAGGTTTATTACTATTATTTTTTTTTCTCACGAAAATATATCTGAGTGGGGTTTGCTATAGACTTGCCTCTATGTGGTGCACCCTGGCCAACGTATACTCATACGGCAAAAAGTCTATAAACCAGCAGTTGACTACTGATTTCAAACTGTCATGACCCCACTTTGACTTCGACCAATAACACGGTACTCACCTTACCTTTTTCTCTACCTTTGTTTCTGTTTCTCTATTTTACATCTGTGAATTACTCTTCTGTCAGCCACCCCCGCCACAAGACCTTTGTGAAGTCTGAATTCAAATAAAGGATTAATAATAAAAGCAATACAGCCTGGCATTGGGAATAATAACAATGCATCTGAGTTGCATCTGAAGATATTTGAAAATTTTGTGATTATTTCAAAACCGCAAATTTCGATATTTCATTTATATAGACCACTGTCTATACTTGGTTAGTCACGTAGAAGATCGTGAATCAGTCTTCGAATGATAAATCACAGTTTGAGATTTTGATGTGATCCCAAACAGAGTGCAAAACGACCGGGCCAAGTGATAGTTAACTAAAAACCTCGTCATCACCAGTACTGAGCAAGCGCTCTCTTGGAATTTTGTTCTATATTTCCCCTTTGCCCTTCCAATGAAAGTAGCTTACCAATAAGCACTTCTTTAAATCACGCTTTCTGTTGTTAGCCATTATCAGTTTTAATTTGATTGGACCATATGGCGGTAATTAAAGGTGAAATAAATGAACCATATACGAAGTCTTATTGGTTACGAAAATGAAAAGAGGTAAATTTCCAGAAGATTCCACAATCGCATATATACTATTAGCTATTATTATGACTTTTGATAAAACACAAACTTGTGCAATAAATAATAAATGATAAAAGTGTGTGTGTGGGGGGGGGGGGGGGGTTGGAAGCTGGCTTCTGGAAGACTCTGAGAACAACCCCAGGGAGAAAGAATTCATTAAAATTCGTTTAGAGAAGCATTTACTAAGTGGATGCTTCATTGAACCTTTATGACTCATTCCTTGAATTACAGCAAGTGTTCATCTCACTACATTTTTCTTTCAATAAACGGAACGACACAATGACCTTTAATAGTAATCGATAACAGAGACGACAGAGATCGAATAGTGCTCAAGTTGGCGGTTGCTTGTAATTTAGATAATTATCCAAAGAGATATATTGGTTGAATGTTAGAAGCACAATTAATCAATGTAATTCGTTTGACAATTTTGCCCTTTCTTACAATCAATACATTAGGCTGCACCACGCTTAACCTCATTTAATTGCAAATGCAATATTATGACAGATACTCAAGCCCAAATAATAGAACTTCATGGAACACAGACAGAAATGGCATAAATGTAGACAATTTGTTAAATATGTAACAACAGAGCAAATAAGACGTGTACAAATACTGATTGTGTATTTACTTCAGAAGAACTGGCAAAATTGAGCATTTTTATTCTCAATACGATTCCTGACTTTTCTTTTTCAGCATTTTTTGCAACGTAGATGCAGATAAAAGCGTTTAAATATCAAACAGCACCTACCGCAGTGTGATTTTATCTCCTCCTTGTTTAATTGTAGTTATAACCCCCAAGCACTCTCAATACAAATGTGTCATTTGCATCGAAGTTTTGGATACATATTTGTGTAACTGAAGCTAGGAATTCTTGCCTAAACTACATGGTTTTAAGGAAACATTCTTTAAAATACTCTCCTATGCACAAAATCAGTAATTTATGCTGTTAAACATCAGGATTACATTTCACAACACTAATGTCAGTCGTTAAAGGCCACTGGAAAAAATTTGGTTTGACGCTTAAAAGTTCAGTATTGACCGAACTGAATTGCGCTAATCGTGATGTTAACATGACTCAAAATTGTTAATCGATAAATTTGTAAATATCATAATAAATATGGTTAACCGGATTTAAACAAATATCTTAACATTAAAAATGTAAACAAATAGATTAGTATTACGATAAATAATGAAAATTTAAAAGGTAAAATTAGGTTATGAACCAATGGAATTTCATGACTTTCATATGACACTTAAATTTCACAATGTGTTAAAAAGAAATGCTTTAATCGATTATTCATTTCTTGTTAGCTGATGTTAATCTAACTAATTTTAAAATAATTTGTCGTTGTAAGCTAACTTCTCCGAGATTTTAGGCTCTTCAATATTTGATTCTTTTCAACTTAATTATTCATGGAATGTTCAGTTGAAATAACCCTAGAGATTTGGATCATTTTGGGAGCGAATAATAAAATTACTAACCTTTGGGCGAAGATGCAACATTAAGATGAACCCAACGATCAAAAAGCCGATATCTGTGGCTGTATTTCTTGTTTCCCGTGTAACTTTGTGCTGGATCTGAACAATCCAGATTTTCCTGTAAAACAAAATTGAATTTATTTAAAGAAATAGAAACTAATGATTGCTTTCACCCCATGGTATGCCATTTGAATGCAAAGATGAAAATTTGTTTTTAATCAAATGAGGTGAAATATAAGGAGGCAAATGCCCAAATAATGCATTGGTTCACCACGAACTCTAATAATTGAATAGCGAATTTAAAAGCACGTACGATTTATTCCTAATTCATTAGGAGTTGACACGGCTTTGACTTCCGAAAAATTGACTAAAGTAGATAGTTTGCTGATTTTCACGTGTCATAGCGGTCATTAATTTGACACAAGGCATGAAACGACATTTCCAATTCATTTTCGTGAACAATTTGGAAGAAAATACCGCAAAAATCGCATTCATTAACTTGCTTTTCCTGAACTGAAATAGTCCATACCACTTATTTTACTACCGGGCACACACTAGCAGTCTCCAAGTTCCAAAAATGTCGGCATTTTAACTTCATGGTTCATTTACCGATCCAAAAATTGTTTCGAGCCTTTTAATGACTATGTAAATGAGAAATAAATGCATTTAGATTTATTTTGCTAATATGTCGAGGTTAAAGTTTAATTGCATTGTGTTTGATCAGTAATCCACGGGGTGTATAGCCAATGCAATGATATATATCGATTACATTGATAATATCTAAACGGACCCTGATCTATACTTAGTGCATTCATGGAAATGTGAAACTTGTTTTGAAAGTAACGGAAGCAAACAAAATATAGACATAATATGAAGCATTTTATTAATATACGAGAGAGAATTAAATGTTAGATCTCCATTTCTTCATATCCAAAACTGGAATGAAATCATGTGCTACATTATTCAAAATTTATGGCAAAATCAAAATTCTCAGTTAACTTAAAACATGCTTGCACTCAAAGAGTTGGTGGTTTGAATAAGGGAAAATGTTTCATTTCCATTTAGGAATTATCAGATCCGAACACGAATGTCACTTTTCAAACAAAATCAAACTTTCATTCCAACTTTAAAGAAACACACTTTCGAATACACTCTCATAATTAACTTTTTACTCCCATTTCCTGGTTCTAAAATATCCCAAGTGTTGTGTAGGTGTCAACTTCACGCCCAATTTGAAACGGAACTTCCATGCTATGCCTGATTAAATCTGGCTCACAAGAAGCACAACTTATGTAAGTAAAATTGTGTTAAGTTTGGCTAAGACTCAACATTGAGAACGATTGGCGTTAAAAAAATCTATAATCTCTCGAATTGATGTTACAAAAAAATCTGGATCTTATTCTTCCTATAATGGAGGCGAGTGAACATCAAGAGTTCTGCAAGGTTATGGCCACCAATTTGAGAGAAATTTGATTTATAATTTTTTTAAAAAAGGAGAACGCTCAATTATTATTGGTTTATTATCCCATGAATTGTTTTTTTTTTCAAAATCCAACCACATTCAATTTTTTTTAACGCACTCTTTACTTGATTTTGAAGCAAGCCATAATGGCTTCTTCTACGGGATTGAAGTGGAAAACTGATTTACTAACAGAGCCTTCAGGTTCCTATTTGATTGAGTATTAAGGGAAAATAAAGCAATAACTTACCACGGAACAAGCAGTAAATTGCGGGCAATATTTGATGAAGCAACGAATGAAGAGGGAATTGAAGTTATCAATTCGAAAAACTTGAAACATTTGAGTTTGCAACTGTCGATCAGAGAGTTGGGACTGTTCAAACTGAATTCTGCTAGCCTCATTGTTTGTCGTGCATCTGTAGTTTAAGATGCGCATGTTATTAGCAATTGTATCTATACAAAATAATGTATTCTTGAAGGGAATTACCCCGCTGCATAAATAGGAAGGCCAGAATAAATCGAAGGAGGAGAAAACTGAGATCCACTAATTGAAGCAAAGCAGCTTTCCACCGCAATCGAGCCTTATATGAAAATCGAAAAAAAGATTGCAAAGGCTATTCAAATTGAGAATCGGAATTAGGATAAGGCATCCACAATGCTCTCAATTTAATGTCTACTTCTTTACATGGCCAAATTGTCTAAATAGGTTAGAGTAATATGGAATTTGGTCTCGATTGATCTACAGATGACAGTGTAATACATGAGCAACGACGAGATATTTACATTTACCACACAGTTTTGCTCTTTCGCGAGCGGTTTGTAGAACCGAGCTCTTCCCTTCATCCCCAGTTGTTCATTCTCTCCTCAATCGTCAGTTTCCGTTCCGACAATCGTCTTGTACACCGCTGATCTTTCTCAAAATATCGCTCTTCTGACAATGTAAAATCTTAATTTATCCCAAGCAATTTCAAATCATCGAGATCATGAAGAAGCTTCTTTTTACCTTAACCTTCATTTTCATTTGTCACTTTAAACACTAAATTATTGTTTATCTCTTTGACCCGCCCATACCAAAGTGAAAAATTATTTTTCGGTAAAAAATTGCGTCTAGCTAATGAATTATCTTTCCCACTATGTTTTCTTTTCATTTCACACAGCATCATTCAAATACGCGTATTGCGATATATTATTTTAATAATTTAATGTATCGACTAACTATTATTCAGTCCGTGGGAAGAACCATCGAAAAAACACCTAAACGTTCTTTTTTACCGATTAATTAAATTTTGAAAAAAAACAGCTGTTTAGTTGGCTTTAATTAATGCTCCGAAAAATCGTTTAATGTAATTAGCATTTTTGTTCTCAATGGAGAACAAAAGGCTAAAGAATTGTCGTACGATTATTAGATCTTTATTATGAAAAAATACCTGTTTGGTTTAGAGGGCGAGATTTGGTTTAGCAAAATTAGCATCTTAACAATTACTTAATAGCCAACAAGATAAGATAACACTCCGAATCTACTCTTCAAATCCAGACTCGCTTAAAAGGTTATTTGGCTTTCGAGAATCCAAGTATAAATATAAATTCATTTTATGTGAAAGCTCAGATGGGCTAAAATAGGTCACAGCCTAAATGATGATAAACATTTATCTTCTTTATTCTCATGCATCTGTATCCAACCATCTATCAAAACTACAACTTCCATTTATAGAAGAAAATGTACATTAAGGAGCATAGAGAGTAGGGGAGAGGCGGAAAATATTGCCAAAAGAATTTCCAAAAATGCTTTTATATTTGTCGAATGGAAAACGTAAGTAGTTATACCTTCCGAACGCAATAAACATTCTATTGTAATCGGCAAATGAGAGAAATGACTTTGCTTTGTGATGAAATGTAACCACAATTTAAAAATTACTATTTGCCTTCAAGGGGTACCAAAATATTGCTTATACGACTAAAATTAATTAGATGGAGGACTTAATGTCATCCATCAAGTTCCGCCAATATATCTTCCTTTATTTTAACTGATGAAGAAGTAGACAATCAAACATTAACTTTTCTTTACAGGAAGTGTATTAAGTGGGTGTTTTTTTAATTCACTTGTTCCTCACGCGTTACGGATATCCTGGCACAAGTAAACCGCACGTTGCAGATATTAACTGTAGTTGAAAAAAAATACTCATTAAAATTAAAATTTTCGCTTCACTTTTTACCCGAAATTGTGGAATTTTTAAATAGGCTACAATGATTTATGCCAGTAGAATAATAGTGATTGACTTATTAAATACCAGTGTGTGCATTTCGCAAGGAACATAGTAATGAGTGCATATTTAATGGCAAATAAATGAGAGGCCGATTTCTTATATTTAAGTAGGCTGCTAAAATATTAAGCGCAGTTTTCAAATTAGCAAATTTTAAGTTAGTGAAAAACTTTTCTTCCACAATGGATGTGCTTTGCATTAGTTATGCTCACAGTTTATATTTGAAGAGCATCGCTACACAGCCACTCAATTTTAGAAATTTACCCTGAATATTATATTTCGCTATAGAGTGGTGTCTGGTTTTCTCAGCTCACTTTATTAAATTGCTTAATTAAACAAAATAAAAATTATAGCATATAAAGGATGCTTCGTGGTTTTTCTTTGAATGATATGAGATTAAACTCTCCCGTAATAAGTTCATGCCCACTAACACTCCTATTAAGGAATTGTGATTTCATTAATAAAATTAAAAAACACAATAGATGATTGCAATTTCACCTGCACAGGCAATGGAATGAGTGTTTTGGAAACAGGCAATATCCCAAATACATACACTTAGCAGCCAATATCTGATTAAAACCGCTCATTTTTGAGGGAATACTTGATAAAAGCACTTTTTTCCATGCCTCTCAGGAAAACTCTATATCCAATGTTTAAAAAATCTTAGATCACTGAAATTTATTAGTGACAGGGTGAAATTTGCGTTGATTTCAATTTTCAGTATTTTTGGTTTTTATCGGTTTAATACAGCAGATGTATGATTTTGCAAAATAAACATGAATTTTCAAAAATTAAGGCTAGAAATTATTCAATCTGACGTTGGGAAATTCTTGAAAATTATCTAAAAGAAAGATTAGCAAGATTTTAAAATCAATCGAAATGAGTATTCAAAAAACGCTTCCGTGAGTACATTTCACTGAACTCAAAAGCACAAAATATAAAAAAACCGGGGCGTTTTGACATGCATTTAAACAAACACTTACCGCCATTATTTGCAGGCATGAGATTAAAATGCAGAGAAATATTTTCACCCTCGGCTACTTGATCAACCTCTTGCAAATTTGTATTCACAACCGTCATGCTCACGTTCACATGCGTATTCAATGATTGACTAAACGAAATTCATTAAAGTTTTGCATTTAAAGGGGGGGGGGTTAGACAATTAGTAGAAGAATCGAAATGACTACTCACAAAATCTCCTCTTGTCGTTCCCTGGTGATTTTTTGATCAATGCATGTGAACGGCAGGCGTAAATCACTAGTAGGTTTGAGCAAAGAGTCCTTCATTACAACCACCACGGTGCCCTGGTACTCTGTTCGACCACCCTAAACATGATAGAAGAAGAAGAAAAATAATACACATTTGAACACATTTCAGTCTACTTCGCTCCTAGTTATAGGACAATTGATCATTATTATTTTATCATTATCATTTTATCTCATTCCAAATACTTTGGTAGAATTAAAATGAAGGTATTCTATTACTGAAAACAGGCTGAATGTGGCTGTATTCATCCACTTTGAGCGTGATGTTAAAGCTTCGGAGAACTGAAGTATTTCTGATGAATAATAAGAGGATTAAAATTAAATAAAAATGTGTAATGGGAATTGGACTATTGTCCAGTTATTTTGACTATAAGTTTTTAGGTTGAGAATACACCGTTCAATTGGCTAGTCGAAGGTACCCAGAGAGGAGGCATTTCAAACTTCCAATATGTTCAAATTTTATCGAAGGAATATTCTGAAATGAATATGCTCCAATGATTACAAAGTATCAATTATCTATGCAAAGTTCAATAACTGTCAATTTTATTGAAATTTCAGCGGAATTCGAGTACTTTGTCTGCACATATTGCATGGGTAACTGAATTTTGCCTAAGTTTCAAACTCAATTGTCGGCATTCCGTTGTTAATTGACAAAGTCTACTAAACTTCACTCCCTATATTTAGACCTTGAGGTACAAAGTATTGTTTTATTCAAACCATATAAGCTTTTTATTTCCATTTACAAAAATTCCATGGGGAAATCATTCTTTCCCAAAATGATATTTTCCAAATTCAAAATTCAAAGTTTCCTTGATGAAGAAATATAGACCATAAAACCGAAAGTTAATCCATAGAAATTACTAGGTTACTGAGGCTTTTAAATCGCCTGGCTTGTGTTTTAGAAAGCTCTCGATTCTGCATACTTCGACATTATTTGGATTCGTACTACTAAATTCGCACTTTAGCGAAATGTATTAAAGTAATTAGTGCAAAAAAGACTATTTACATTAAGTAATCTGATGTTAGAATAATGTAAAACTAAGAGAGTATTTGAAAGAGTTGTTTTCCTGTTAAAAATTGTAAACGTGATAAAACGCCTCATTATAGAATTTTAAATTTTGTAACCATTATTAAGTCGAAAATTAGCAGCGGTTATACTATTATTCAATTGCTTATGACACTTTTCGGTTTAGATCTCAAAATTTATAATTGCGATATGAGTTGTAATTATGCTAAATCAGATCTGACACCTTATACACAAAGTAAAATTTTCAAGGTTATACTTTCTGTCCAAAATTTAAATCAAAATATTTTTTCCCTCAAATTGGATGACTTTACCCCCAAAATAATGAGTGGAAACTCAGGTATTTAAATGAAATCTGAGAAGGCGAGCATTCGATATCTATTCATGTGTGATCTGAATCATAGAAAATTAGGATACAGCAATTTAACATTAATAAGTCCGGGTAGCGCAATAGACTTACCTCCACGTGGTGCACTATGGGCAACGTATACTCATACGGCAAAAAGTCTCTTATTCGGCAGTTGACTTCTGAATTCAAACTACCATGACCCCACAATATGTTATATTCGACCACTTCAACGGCGCTGTCTCTTTACATCTGTGAATCACTCTTCTTTCCCCTCACTCGAATTTTTCCCTCTATGATGTTCCTCCCCTCAGTGAAGTCCGAAGTCAACTAAAGGGCTAATGATAACTATCAAAACGCCTCCCATTTGAAATAAATAAATAAATGATAGGGTAATATTTTGAAAAAAATGCAGGTGATTTTAAATTCATTCAGAGATATTTGCATTCAAGTACTTTTCTTTCAATGTAGCCAGAGTGCAACTGAAACAAAAAATTAATCAACTTTGAATAACTTCAATCGATATTAGTTCAAATTTGGCTAATGGTAAATATCATAAAGTCTTTCATTTGTAATAATAATAATAATATTAGTTCAAAGTTGAAAGAAACAAATTTATTGATAAAAATGGTACAAAATTCACAAGTTTAAATGAACCCCGAAATTTAGTTGTTTTAAAGTACTTAACGATATAGGAATAAAATCATGAGCTAACCCAATTATTTTCTTGATAAATCACAAATTTTTCCATTAAATTTTTTGAATAATTTAATCAGAAGACAAGTTAGCTAATTAAGACAACAAAAGTTACCGAAAAAGAAAATTAAAAATATGCCCCAGATTTGTTCTAAAAATAGCATTATTCATTAGAGAAAGTAAATCGCTTTCTTCGGCTCAATTTTTGCTTATGATAAGGGGATTGTGTAGAAACCATTTAAAAGTATTTCGCTAACTTTAAGAAATTTTAGATCCTTCAAAATTACTACAAAGCAAAAACATTTGCAATTTTCAGCCGTGGGAATCAAACTAACACCAATTGGCAGATAAGAGTGAAGGAAACTTCATTTAAATTTTGCTCTTGGGCAGAACAATATTTGGTAATTCAAGTTTCAAATTTGAAGTCCGTAATTCACCAACAGGATTTGAGCAGATATTTCACCACAACACACGGTGTTCAATGAACATCTAACTTATTCAGGAACTCCCGATCGTGGTATTTCATTCAACTTTTAAACTGAATGAATTAGATGTCTAGAGTTATGGAAAAGCTTACACCGATGTTATGCAGCCTGATTCCATATTCTGGTGCCGGATCCATGATAAGATCAATTCGAGTGCAGTAGGGTGTAGTGAAGGTGGCATTTTTGGCAGTTGGTGTGTGCGAGGAGATCTTGAGCATCATCGCGTGCCAGAGTTCGGCTCCAGAAGCTGAAGCTGTATTTGACGAGGTGGAGATAAAATCACGTCCGCTTTCATCAAATAGGGAGGCCTTTTTAAGATAGATAGCTGTGCCAGCACTGGTGCTGGCTGACTCTAGACGGGCATGCGCTGCGCCCGTATCCATTCGAGAAGTTAGTTCCTCGTAGGGAGCATCCCAGTGGGGAATGTAGCAAATCAAGAGAAGAGCGTTCTCACAAACAGTTTGAACTAAATAGTAAATAATAGAGAAGTTCAATATACATATGCAACTGTTAAACAGTCAATTACCGTGAATGGTGAACTTGCCGATGCTCAGTATTTTTTGATAATTTTTAAATGAATTGAATTCGAACTTATGGTAAAGGAAAATGTACCGAATTTTAGTCCTGTCGAAACAATGTTTAGAATCAAAGCAAGGAACTTGAATTTTCAGGCTTTCTGTTAATTTAGTTAATTTAATTCTATGGTCTTCGTGGTAGAAATACGGTAAGAGCGATAAAAAGTTATTTCGTAAACACCAAAGTTCGATTGTTTTAAAAAATCGTTTCGTATGAAGAGGCTTTTTCAATTATGTGAATCGCTTGCTTCCGATTTTAATTTTTGCAAAATAATTGGGAATAATATATTTTTTAAAAACAATTATTTTTTGGGTTTAAGCCTATATTCTGCTCAATTTTGCCAAAAAACTGAAAATTAGGAACGTAGTAAAAAAACCGATCAATTTCAAAGTGGAGATATTTAACTAAAATATTCTAAAAGGGCATAGAGAAGCTGGACTCTTTTGAATTATTTTTAAATATTGAAAACGGAAAAGGTTCTTATAAATGCTAAAACTGTTATTACTACTACTGGTACTAAATAAAGCAGACTTTACATTTTGTAGTCGCCTTCAATTTTCATTGCCAACTGAATCGATTCGAAGGAGACATTTGTAATTTAATGTGACCAGGAATGTTTGGGTGTGTGATTTCTAAATGCTGTTCTTCTAAAATGTGTTCCCTAGTACCAAAGTTCGATTCCTTTTAAATCTTTAGCTTTATAATGCATTGCAAACGGTTTTTGCACACTTTAGGGCTAAATCAATTTCTAGGATTACCAAAAGTAACAATTTTTTTACAAAACTCTTAATATTTCAGCAGTTTATACAGATAGGTAGTTTTCAAACATGTTTACACTTAGTAATAATAATTTCTTAAGGTTGAATTTCATTAAAATTAGAGTTATTTCAAATAAAATACTTAATCATGTATAGTCATTTATTAATAAAAAGAAGTAATTTAACTTCAACATAATTTTTAAATAACTATTAACATTACCGAATAAAATAAATCGGAATTTCGTCTTTTTTAAGTGATACCATGTTTTAAAATAGTAAGCTTTTTTTTCAACACGCCGATATGTATAACATTTTATTTCCGGAGAAAAATTTAACTAATTAAAATACAACTCTAATCATTGCATTTCACAGTTGTATCAGCAAGATCTGTTTTAGTTGACAATAAAAGAGCATTAACGTTTTGGAATTATTTCAGTCATCTCCATAAAAAGCGATATTTTTGTTAGTTGAATTATTAATTTGAGTAGTTTTGCAAAGTTGAGATAAAGTGAAAACGATTTCATCACCACTTTACTAATTAGATGGCGAATTTAGAAAGTAAATTCATAAGGAATGAATTATTTATTGTAATAGACAAACAATTGCTCTACTCTGATACAAATATCAGCGGAAAAATATTATAAAATTTGCTAATGCTAAGAAGATGCGAATCAAATTTTAAGTTATCTAATTTACATAAATCTGGGCAGAAAATTGAAATATCAATTTAATTTTTTAAGTGGAGTGTTTTGCGAAGGCATATTCACCAAAAAGGTTCGTAAGAAATTGACTAGTCAATAGCAGCTAAATTGCAGTCAAAAATATTCATAATAAAGCCTCATACCTACATGTATATTGCGTATATGGGGTGTGCGATAGACTTACCTCCACGTAGTGCACCCTAGATAACGGCAAAAAAGTCTATAAACCGGCACTTGACCTCAACTTATCATGACCCCACTGTATGTCATATTCAACCCATTCCACAGTACTCGCCTTACCTATTCTCTGCCTTTGTATCTCTGTCTGTCTCCTTTAAATCTTTGAATCATTATTCTGTCCTCCTCTAGTCTTTTGTCACTTTGATGTTTCCCCTCCTCTCTATCTTACATTACCTTTTACACCACCTTTGTGTCTGTCTCTTTTGCATCTGTTAATCACTTTTCTGTTCCCCACCACTAAACTTTTTGTGACTATGTTTCTCTCCTCTGTGAAGCTCGAAGTCAACTAAAGAGCTAATGATAACTATATGTATATAGGTATCATAATAACCTAACCATTAAAGGAGAAGTAGGGGGCGTGTTAATAAATTTTGGAAGTGAGAAAAATCTTAAGATGGTTTTTAAGTGCTCTAACTCACTGTGTCGAAACTTGCAAATTCCACTATCGGCATTGCTTGACGGATGTGCATATGAGCGATCTGGTGGGCATTTGCAATCTGTTCGACTATTTGTTAACCGGTAAC
>UZAE01012872.1:0-30393 GCA_900617975.1 Rodentolepis nana | reverse complement strand
ACGTGGAGGTAAATCTATCACACACCCCATATAGTGAATATAATAATGAATAACTGAGTGGTAGCTGAACCCATGGATACGATATTGTGGGACACTTCATCGCAATCGCGCACACTAGGCTTAAGGTGCGACCGTGCAACCTCGCACGAGGTTTGTTTGCGGAGAAGCACAGCCAATGATTAATAGAAAGCCTGCGTTTGTTTTTTGAATTCGACCATTTTGTATGAGTAGCTTTTCCTCTTGAGCACCATTCGCCATCCTTATCGCGTGAATAAATGTTTGAGTGATATGGCTCTTTCTTCTGGAAGACTCGGTAAATAGGAGAATCTATCGTAGAGGTTTCTGAGACTGAAGTCAAGGCTTTACTAAGGTAACAATCCGCTACAATATTCGTGGCTATCACTAAACGGGACGTTCTTAACTTAATAAAGCTGAAACATTTTCCAAATCAATTTGTTCTTGATGAGCATGTTTGACTTATTCAGTGGGTCACGAGTTATTATGAAACGTTAGAAAATGCAATTTTTTTAGCTATTAGTGCCCGTTAGTAATATAGCTACATTTGCTCTTGTGGTTTCCATTGACAAATACTTCTTAAAATTGTCCACTGAGTGTTTGAGGATTCACATTCTTTTCTAATTTTTCGTTACACACAGGAGTAGGATATTTGTATTACTGTAGGTAGGATATTCAAAGTTGGGGTTGAACCTCTATTCAAATATATCAGAATGTTCTTGGCGTTTAGTAACTAGTTGTGGATGTTTACCACTTGCTTGGTTAACAAAACCACAGAAACAACAGGGCTGATTAATTCTGGTCAGAAGTAAAGATACATATATCAGTCATCAGCTTCAATCGCCCTGCAATCGCTTTGAGCGCAATTTAAATATTTTTGAATGAACGTTGGATAATCTTGACTATGAATTCATTGAAACAACTACTAAGCGAAGAATAGTACTGTGCTCCGTTTCTCCGTGAAGGAAATGCTCCCATTGAATATGAGTAGCTTATGTTACTGTTTTAAGTAGTTTAACACAAGAACAAGTGATGAACTCAGCTTTTGCAAGCAGTTGAATGCTCAATTAAACCCTCGCTGACCTTATAATAATAATAATTCTGATTCTTGGTATTACCTCTTCCCGAATACTAAACACTTTCTCTTTCAGCACGATCGAAATGGATAAATAAATTATGTGTCAATACTAAACATGCATTTATTTCTAAACAAAGCCTACTGAATAAAAATAGTAGTTAGTTTTGAATATGTAGTTTTAACGCTTAAGCAAGAGGGGGGGGGGCTGTATGATAAAATAACAGATGAGATTAGCACTATATTAACTTCCATTTATTGCATCCATATATATATCCTGTGTCCATGTGATCTTCAGAGATATTTTTCAACCTTTACCCACCCACCAACTTCTCTCCCCTCCACCCACTTCCTTTAAGGTGCATGTGATACGTAATTAATATAACTCCTGCATATTAAATTCAATTTTGCTGTTTATCTACTTTGATTGTTTTAAATTAATTTTCCTCAATATAACGATTCTGCTACCGGCTCTGTTTTGTAATTGAAGTGGGTGGAAATACTGAAATGCAGACAGGCTAATGGCTTGCCTCACTACTCCTTTGAAGCCTTCTAAGAAGTGACATTCACTTAACAGCAATTACACTGGTCCATTTATTAAAATTTTCCCATTTAACTGCCAGAACATTTAAGTTAATGTACTCCTTGGGCTCTTCAAGGTGATTTTTTGCGAAATATTACATTTATTAATTATATTAAGCTCAGATGGCCTCCAACAGAGATACATGTTTTCTCAAACTCCTGTAGGGGGAATTTACCTCTAGCGAGGAATCTTCTATTAAGAGAGAAACTTTTCTCACAGAGATTTGACTCCTTGTTTAAAAATTGCACCTATGGATTCTTCATAAACGCTCCTTACCCATCTTGAGACGAACAGGGACCTGATAATCGATCATTCACAGTGCAAAAGGCGGAACCTGTGAGCTCATTTCGATTGCATCGAAAGTACTTGCTTAGAATTCCCTTCGAATGAAAAACTTTATTACCTGATGGAATATATTTCTATTACCCTGAAAGAAACGTAGAGGTTTAATAAAACTTTGATTGTTCGCCCGTTTTTCATGCTCGCATATTTATCGATGTCCATGCATATTAATTTCAGTTTAAGCAGCTTTAGTATCTCAAATTAAAATAAACTAATTGAAATATACCTGATTTGCTTTCATTCTTCAGAGCACCTTCACCGATAGTATTTCTCTCAGGATATTGAGTAATATTGTTATTTAACCAATTTTCCATCTGCGCAATGGACTAATTTGGCTTCACCCAGAAATAGGTCTGAAGTACAATTATGAATCAAAGACGTTGATAGGAGCATAGTTTATTCCTCTCTATGAGTGTCATGCACTCAAGTGCACTAGTTCAATATTCAATAATATGGGCATCCCAGTTGTCCTTTTTTTGTTACAAAGCATTGGAGCCTTATACTAATTCTGGGATGTTAGTAGTATTAATTTACTAACCATAAAACCAGGAGTGGTTACGCTACCATTCACTCGATGCGTCCCCATTTATAGTCTCATTGAATGCCAAAGTCAGAAATTATAATAAGTTCTTAGGTGAGTATATTCTAGATAGGTTCAAAAGGCTGTTTTTTGTGACCCGGTTTCAATAGTCGAAATTTGCAAATAACAAAGCAGGACATACTCTGCGTACGAGATTTAAGACAGAATATAAAATTCTTATTACATATTGTGGCAACTTAACATTTGATGATTGGCATGTCTAATTTTATTTGATTGATGAGTTAGTAATGAGAGAGAGAGAGTTGATCTGTAACATTTCAGCCGCTAAAGGTAAATCTCTGACTAAAGTTTGAGTCCTCTTCAAGGCTTTCTTGGGTTGATATACTTGAAGACCTTGACGTCGATTGAAGCTTGGTCCCAAAGGGTAATGACTGAAAATTAAACTGATTTCACAAAAGAGAATTATTTATTTTTTGACGCCCTGAGTAGAAATCATAGAATTCTCGCCTCAAAAAAGCATTTTTCAGTGCTTTAACAAAGAATTTTTTCATTCTCTTTCTTAATAATAGATACTTCGATGACTTTCAGAATAAACTGTCATTAGAGTTAGCAAAAAGGTCTTTTGTGCCTTTTTGTAAGCGCATGGCTTTCAACTCAGCCCTGCTTTTCTTAAACAGAAAGAAAAATTGGATCCCATGTTCTACAAGTGACATCCTTTTTCCTTTTATCGAGGAGATGATGAGCACAAATTGTGCATCTCACTTGAAGCGACTGATCGGAAAGTTGTAGTGATTCCGAGTTCCTTATTGCGAATAATCTTATTTCAACTTCGATCTTACAGACTTAGTTGCTCTCATACCTATCAACCTTCCTTTACACTCCCACCTTCTCATGGCTCCTGGCAATCTCCGAGTGACTTCATTGCCCACATCATGTTGTTGTTTCCCGCAAAGAATAGCTAGGGGAAAGCCAGATACCTTTTCTGTCAGTCTTAGGCATATGAAAAAGGTAGTTTAATAGTGATAATTGGTGTTCTAGCTTATATGTACTGAAATGACAAATCACATTTCAGCACATCTGCCTTGAAGCAGGATATTCTTACATTACTCGAGTCGTGATCGACTCTTTTGTGTACTAGACACTTTCGTAATTCGAGGAAATTAAAAACATCACATTCGGTTGGAATTCTGCGCCAAATACTAATTGAATTTAAAAATTCGATTGGCTAGAGCGTCCTCATAACAGGAGTTAACGCAAATAGTTGCCTCATTTGCACTAATAGAATCGTTAAAATTATCAACCTCAAGGAAAGGTGTTTTAGAATTACAAGTTCAACATTACCTCTTTATGACTAGCCACAACATTGAACACGCACCGATGAACACCGAATTCGTGATTACTGACAAAGCAGACGCGAACGTTGATCGAGTACTGACTTACTCCCAAGTTCAGTTGTGACGGTGTTTCCAGAACTCATTTTGGATGAAGGCGTAGCATTCCAAAGTAACTTCTAGTGAGAAAATCGACATTTTTGCCACTTTCCCTTCTTCATTAGCCAGACCAAAATACGTGTAGAGATGACTATTCCGCTCACCAAGTGCGTACAGAAACTATGAAGTTTGGATTCACAGACAAACCATCCAATAACTCCTGGACCACCGGTACTCTTATTGCAGTGCAATTGCTTCAGAACACGCACGCACACATCCTGGGGTGCGGTATAGCGTCATGGAACCCTACTAATAAAAACATAATCTTCTGCAATCCCTCTTAATAGCCAGACATTGCTAATATATTTAGTAATTCAGATTATTGGATACACTCCGAATCGGCAATGCTAATATTAACGGTTGCACCACCGGTGCAGTGACTTTCAATCGGATTATGGAAAGACCAAATCGAACTGGAAGTAGAGACTGAGAGGCGAACTCACATAAAGGCACTTATGAGCACATATCACCCAGTAGCGTTTGTGCTCTCGCTATACTTGTGAGTGCACAGCTAAACCAGGTACTCACATCATACGAAAGAGTGGCTGCTTATCGATTTCACACGAAAAAGCACAAACCTTCATTAAACTTAGCTGTAGAAGATGGTGCTTTTATGGTTGTGTGCATAAACAACGAAAGATAGTGGCACCTAATTCCATTAATTCAATATAGCTCATTGAATTAAGACGCGTGGCATGAGAAAAAGGTATGGGACAATTGAGAAATACTTTCCTACCCAACTACGCCATCTTATTTGGAATTCTCCTTACATCTAAGCGATTAATATGGTTTCTTAATCCGCTCGAGATTGTAATAGGTGCTTGATGGCTTATACATCGATCTGTTCCCCCCCCCCCATGATTCGCCATCAGGACTAGCGTAGATTAATCAGTTTCCTAAATTCGGAATATTTAAACAATAACCACCTAAAAACACTAGCAGATCTTCGAAGGCTTAGGTTGTTCAAGACAACAAAACCAAACTTCTGGTTGGCAGGGTTAGGTGATTTCCGTCTATTCTACAAAATTGTCATATAAAATGACGCCTTGATTAGTAACAGTGACTATTAGGTAATAGTGAGAGGTAACTTGAGGGTTGTGGCTTAACGATTTGACTCTTCCCTTTTCAGCCTACAGCTCACTTCCAGACCTGTGCGATTTGTTTGATCTTCAGCTGTTATCCAATTTCTGCTGAGAAGCCACCTACTCTGTTAAGATGAATATTCTGCAGACAACATAGGTCGAGATAAAGGGAAAAAACGGCTAGCCATTAATGCAATAATGGCGAAATTTCATACTCGATTATCAACGTGAAAAATCAGTAGACATCAGCTGAGACTGAACTCATCCTATGTACAGCAAAAGGAACCAATTTAGTGTTCAACGGCTATATATCGAGAACATATTTACTCTTTCAATTTAGAGTATTGGTACATTTTCTGATCATCTGCTTCTCCTCCCCTATTCAATCACTCCATATTATTCCAGAATATGAGTTTGAAACTAACTCCTACTAGCGGTGCCATTTTACTTAACAAATTCACAGTACGTATAGCTAGTTTCTGCGTTTCCACCAATATTCCACAATCCATGCGCAATTTGCGCATTTACAAATTACCTTTTAACGTTGAATTCCAAGAAGTACTACTTTAAACAAGCGACCAGATTTAAGTAAATACAACATTTTTTATCGGGAGAGCTATTTGAAAATAGCTCAACTGGAATCACATAGCTCCTTTTATCCACCAGAAATGACCCATTTACTGCGAGGTTTTAATCAGCCGATCGGCTGGTACAGCTTTGAACAACCACCAAAAACCTATAAGTCAAATCCTGTAATTCGAAACAAATTGTCCCCCCACCCCCCCCCCCCCCCCCCCTGAACATCTCGTTCGGAGTGAAATGTTCCACTGCATGACAAAATTTTCCTTAAGGTGTCCTCATTCGACCTTATTCCCCCGTTTGTTGTTACTTGGACTGACCTCAGTAGATGTGGTTGTATTGCCATGTTTTCCCCAGAGTATGGAACATGAACCATAACTGAAAGGGGTAAAAGAGAAGCTATATCTTTCCTTGGGCACTCAGTGTCATCCGCACGTTACAAATAAAAATGAGATGGGAGGCCATGACAGATTGTTTAACACCCAGCTGGCACTTATTTGCCCAGCAGATGGGTAGCACACACAAGAAGCATGTGAAAAAAAGAATGGATGGTATCCAAATTTCCAATATGAATATCTTAAAAAGACTAAATAAAAAAATCAACATAGTAATCCGACAGCCGCCATGAGGTAAGTTTCTTCTGATTATTTGACCTTCGATTCCCTATCATTAAAATTAGTCAATTCCCTCATTTTCCTACGGAAAACAAATGAAGGTAGGTCATGATTTGGCAGGTGCGAATTGAAATCTACCTAACAGATGATATTACGATGGCTAGTACTCGGAAGTTAAACTAATTTTATTAAACATGACTATTTTCAAAATTAGAAAAAAAGAGCCGAACAAATAAAAAACACAACTTAGAAAATTTAGATGCAGATAACCAAAGCACCAAAACTCATAAAAATAATATAATGAAACTACAACGCTAGTTAAAATGATATGATACATACATACATGAAAAAATAGGAGGCAATACTCTTATGAAGACTAACAATTGGGTATAAGCAATGGACTACGTGCATATTAAGGAGAAAATTAATAATTACGGATAACGATATGAAAGAATATCACAACAGAATATCAATTTATGTTCATGTCATTAAGTACTGCATTAACCGCAATCGGGAAAAACGAAGACTAACAAACTTTAGAAGGTCTAGACCACATTACACGAATATAAAAACAGCATAGAATATATTTACTCGAAGGCTTTAATTAATAAGGAGAAATATAAGAGCACTGCAAGAGGAGTCGATGACCCTAATAATAAGCATTAAATAACAATGGAGACGTGAAAGAATAAAAAGACAGAAGATTCTTCTTCGTGTTTTGCAACACAAAAAACGAACAAGACTCCAAAATCGCCAGGGATCAGGATAAGAAAAAATCAAAGAAATGCGAGAATTTGAAATTTAAAGTAGGCCAAAGACCGAACTGACGATGATGCCAAATGTAGTATTGTGAAATAATATTGTAATGACCTTATGGGGCATTTCATGAGGTCGATATTATCATGATATAGGACATAGCAGGCGATTAGGTCAGCAATAAAGCAACACGTCAAAGTAAAGCAAAATTAATTAATAAAATTTAAAGTGACAATATTAAAGTGCCTTAAGAACGAAAGAGTTAGACATTTCAAAGTTAAAGATGGAATCCGCAAATAGTCATCAGATAATTACAAATCAACACCCTAATTAATTGCAATTCCTATGTGACGTAAAGCAAATTTGGATGAATCATTGAAACAGGCATTTGAACCGACCGCTCAGAAAAATATTTGAAGAATCTTGAAATAATCAAGACAATCAGAAAACCGATATTAGAAAATAAAATCGTTCTTGATTTAGTGGAATTAAAAGGGTCACAAACCCGGGACCCATTATGGTACAATCATATCGTTAAAAGAGGATCAAGGATCCATTTCGCGATTTTACAGAATAAGCAAATATAACCAAATCAAATAACAATACAAATGGAATATTTCCGACTGCGACACTAGATTACAAGATCAAAGATGCTTGAATGAAAGATTCATTAAAGTGATTTTCAAATCTTTAAACTCTTTAAACGTTATATTAAAAACAAATACGAAAAAGAAAGCGGTGACTCACCAGTCTTTTTATATTTGGAACAAAATAGAATTTCAAATTTACAAAATAAACTCGAGCAAAATTAACCTCAAAAACTCTCCAATAAAGTGCCAGTTAAGACTACAAATATGCCATTCAGTAAAGTTTGACTTTAAAGAATGAAAAAGGGGAAGAGTTTCAAAGGACGGTGTTTTAATTTACAAAGACAGAGTTACCTAGTAGCAGTAACATTTGGAGAGTTTATGAAGGTGCTGAGAGGCACTATTTGGAGGTGTTGAGGTTAACGAAAATGTACATAGCATTTATAAATTAAGCTCTGAAAAGAACTTTCTAGACTTGAAAAGAAGTGCTTCCATTGGACTAGCCAGTAGTTCTTTCAGCTGCTCGTCACCGTAAAAGTTCGCCATGAGATCTAAGAAATGGTAGAAATAAATATAGCAAGCATACCAGCAATAAGGGCACTAGTTTCTGGACAGTACCACACGGTAAGGATAAATTTTAGATAATCACGGGAGGAAACTTCATGACGAAGAGGAAAGACGTATTTATACCCACAGTCCGAATCAGTTTCAGATGGTTCTGGTGTTATAATATTCATAATTGTAACATATTATGGGTAAATTCACACAGCAAGCGGAAGTTTTTTCAATGTTGGCTTTCGAAATCAAAAGGACGTACAACAATAAACTAACTACCCTAAATGCAAACTAACACGAGCTGCCAACGCCAAGCCCAAAGTTCCTTGAATAAGCAGCGTACTTTTGACTTTCCCTCAGCTTCATAAAAACAACCCGTCATTTTTATTAAGTTATTTAACGAATCCACTATACAATGATCTCAATAAAGGTAAAATTCGTTCAAATTAAATAAAGTTATGATTCATGATACTTAACTTAACGTCTGGTCTGATGTTTTATTTCCTTTCATAAACATATTATCGCTTAATAGAATTGTGATGCAAATCATATTTATAAATTCATTAATTACAAATATCAAATTATAATTTTCATAAATTAATTCAAATAAGTGGACCGTTACATGGTGCCTAAGACACTCAATATTTTATCATTTACAAATTCAGAGATGCGAATTAATGATGAGATGTTTTTTTCGTCGATTGTAAAGAGACAGATCTATGGGATAATTTTTCAACTACACGCTCTATATAAATTTGATGAATTTGATTAAATTTGAAAGGAAATGAACAACCTTTCTTCGTTTGTATGAATAAAACAATGTTGTATAGCTTTAATTGCTCCCCTACTGATTAGATACATTAAATTAAGATAATGCCCAAGTTTAAACGCCTCGATGATTCATCTCGTTTCTTAATAGCGCAAAGTTGAAACCGCTGAGTTATTTGCCTCCTCTTGTTTGATCGATAATTGTGTGTAGGGATTTTGTACAAAGTTATTTAATATCTATGCCATATTTAGGATGGATAAACTGGATGATGACAGTTATTGGATTGACGGCACAGTTCTTGAGATCCCATCTGAGCGTTGTCCTGTTATACTAGATCCCTTTACTAATATGAACTTCCGAATTTTAATCGGTGACATTCAATGCATGTCACCTTCAAATATAGCAAATGGTCGGTTCCTTTTTTTACAATATTTCCTTTTTCCAGGTCTTTTTATTTTCGCATCTCGATTTGTCTCCTATGTCGATATTGTTGGTGTAGTTCGTCATATTGATGTGCGCGAAAACTGTTATCTTGCTCATGGTCTGTCTCATTTGTGTCTTTCTTATTTCATAGCGTGTAGTTGATGATGGCACGGGTCAGGTAGTATGTACAATTTGGCGAAAGAATCTATCTCCTGAAGTGCCTGAAAATGTTTCTTGCAATAACCAATCAGCAGAAAACCGCGCACTGGCTCAGAAACTGATTCAATTGGCAGTTCGAGCTACTCCTGTAGTTTCCCCGATGCTCGATTGGAAGGTTGCTGAACTTTCTCCTTGCCTAGGAGTTGGAGACACAATTCATTTGCGTGGACGCTTACAACTCTTCAAAGAGTCTATCACTATTTCAGCTAACTATTGTTGTAAGTTTATAGCTTTAATCATTTTAAAAGTTCTTTTAGAACTTTTCAGGCTTATGAGAAACCAGTTTTGAAGGTTGTCTTTTCCCCATAGTCTTGCCAATCTACTCGAAATCACCACAGAATAGTGAGGATGTAGCTATATACTTATTAACGAGTTATTTTCGGCAGTTGTCAACCTTGGGAACAGGAGGTCCACGTTTTATCTATTTAGCACTGTTAAAGAAAGGCGGTATGGAATCAATAAATACTATACTGTCGGTAGGATGGGTAATGCACGCAATGTGTTTTATATCACATTTCCGAATGAACCCTTGTTAAAAACTTCTATATGATAGAAAACTTACCTCCTCATGCACCCTGGGCAACGTATAGTCATACAGCAAGTCTGTTAACCGGCAGTTGACTTCTCACTTCAAACAACCATCACCCTCACACTACTCATCTTACCCTTTCTGAGCCTTTGTGTCTGTCTGTTTCTTTTACATCTGTGAATCACTCTTCTGTTCTCCCTCCCGAATTCTTCCCACTTTGTTTTTTCCCCTCCCCTCTGCGAAGCCCGAAATCAACTAAAGGGCTAATGATATCTATCAAAACGCCTGCCATTTGTTATAAATAATAAAATAATGATTATCATCCATTACCGCTCATGTCTTTTAAGGACAAGCATGTAAAATATTAAAGTATTGTATGTACTTTGTGTCTGCTATCAATTTATTCATATCTAAATACTTTTTGCTTTATCTTTTTTCCAGGTATAATAAAGAATCCCCAGGAAGAACTCGACAGTCTTTTACAGGCCTATCATCTAAAAACGCATATCTACTCTCAACCCTACGATCCCTCTCAAATATTTGAAAATTTAAAATCGGACATGTTTGTAGGTTGTTTTAAGTAAATAACATCAAATTTGATTTATACGCAGCTTGCTTTTCGTTCTTTCACGTTTATTTGATGATAGCATAGTTGTGAATAACGGGTAATAGCAGCATTTCTCTTAAATAATTCCTGGCATCGAAAGGCAGTTGGTTGTGTGGTTGGTTCTGACTAAAAGTATATTTATTAGTTTAGTCCACTACTTGGAAATATTTTAATCTTTGATATCTAAAAGATTGACGTCGATTTTGCTCCATTACCCAAGTATTTGTTCTTGCTTTATTACCCATGCTCAATCGTTCGTGCTTTTGGAACGGTCTTTGATTTCACTTTCGGCTTTGGTTGAAGTTAATAGAGTGCCTATTTTGTCAATACTATTGGCAATTCCGTCATTTCATTTCTGGGTAAAAGTTATCAAGAGCATGAGCAGAATAAAATCTTATTTTAATGGACCTTACCCTAATAGATTTCTTTGCGAATCTCCTTTTGTCTGCGGTTTTCATTCAGCTACCTTTCTAAAAGCTTTAATATTATAGCTTAGATTTTTACTTATTTTTTCAGAAAAGCTCCGATGGGGAACTTCTACAGCGAATCCAACACATCATGGAATCAGATGGTCTATTTCACTTTACCGCTCTGGATCTGCAACTGCATGCTCAAGTAGTCGAAGAAATTCGAGTACACAGTGAGTTGGTGGTCGATGAGCTCTGTGTAAGTAGTATTTCGATTGCAGGTTCTTCCCCTTTGAACTTATTAGTCATTTAATAATTGTATTACAGATACGGGAGTTTTCCGAAAGTCCGCCCGTCCGAATAAGCTTGGGGTTAAAAGTTAAAATCCAGTCCTACTACTCTTCTCTGTCTGGGACTGAGACTTGAACCTCTCCCCATATGGCAAGTGTCATTCCGTATGCGCATTACGTGCGCTCTAGGCACACACGGAAGCATGCATGCGTGTATGTGAAAGATTTTACTTCTGCATTATCTCACATGGGCGCATATTTGAGTGGACGGTTATTTGATTCCAAAAATAGTTTCATGAAATGGAATTTTCCGTTTAACCGCCCTGGGCGGATTTTCGAAAAACCCTCGGTGCTATTTCGTAAAATCGAATATTTTGGAATTCTGTTTTAAGGTTTTTCCCATGATAAATTCCATTTTCAGTTCGGAGTTATTATATTTCTATTTGGTACCTCTTTTGTCACCTAAGCTCTAAGCCTGTGTTATTTCTGATTTTCCTAACGCATTTGGGCTATTAATTTTCTTGGAAAACATGAGCTATAATAATTCCTAAGTCCATTTTATAAAGAGGGTTTCTATGGCTCATATTCTGTCAACAGCGACATCATGGAGATTCTCTGATAGGAGGTTCAAATTACGTCACCCTCTACATTATCTAGATCTAACCAGTGTAGTTGGCCATCTCATTCACTGGACTTACACTGATGGGACGCGAATTTGTGGCATCTAATATTGCAGACGTGATCAGTACTTCATATCGAATTCCTTCGAATAAAATTGGGTTTTTTGTAGGCATTATAGAATACTAGTCTATTTATAAGGAGTAAAATCGCATTTATGTTTCCATTTAGTAAAATATTCAGGAGTTGGTTATTGTTTAACCTAAGATAAGCACTTTTTTCAGATCAATGTGAAGAACTTTCAGAGCTCAAACCCACATGGGCTATATTGGAGTTCCGAATAGTTTACATTCAAATCTGTTTACAAATATTCTTTTTGATATTGGGTATGCCTGTTTGAGCTACATTGTTAGTGATTAGGAAATGCTAAAAGAGCTAAAGGTAGTGGATTGGAAATAATAAAATCATTTCCATTGGAAGCCACCATAAGCTCAAACTCATCTTTTGTTAATCAATTCGCTTCTATCGCGCGTTTTGACTAACCTATTAGCTCAAAACAAGAAACAACGCAGTTTTAACCTTCGAAAAGCAATATTTCCTCCGTGACTGTTAACCAGTTTCGATAAGCTGTTTGCCAAGTTAATTTGCGTTGCGTTTTTATTATTCTTTTCATAAATCTTCCCTTTTTAGTATGAACCCGATTGTAACATCGTTCACCCTCAAAATGACACCGAAATCACTCGCTCGTTGGAATCAGCGAGTTTGAAAAGTTGTGTTTTGGAGATTATTGACAAGTTTCTCGAAGTGGGAATTATTTATCGCTCAGCCGATCCGATTGGTGGAAAGTCCTCCTATTACGTTAGTTCACTTTTGTCTGCTCCCATTGTTCACAGTTAACCGTCGTTTTGCGCCCATTTTATTTGCAGCTCAGGCTATTCTTGAATTTGATTGTTTTTCCACATCTATTTATTTATTTGCTAAATCCTTTAACTTTAGCTATTGAGTCGATCTATTAGGTTTCGTTTTTATTTCTTATCTCTTTCGTGTTAAAGCAAAGGAATATTGAACTTAATAAACAGAGCGAACTTATTGAAAACGAAAAATCTTTGATTTAGCTAAGTAGAGTTCTTCGAGTAGAAACACGAAGAGTACCCAAGAATGAGTTATTTTCATCTTTGAAAGTTTTGAACACGTATACTTGATAGCTGGAATGGATATTATTGTCATAGAGTATAATTATTGTGCCCGATGGTTTACATATTTTGTGTTAGTCTATTCAGGAGTGAAAAACGTCTTGAGCTGCTTTATTTCAACTATAATGATATTCTTATTATCATTTTTGTCTCGCTTAGTGGGTAGATGTACCAAAATCATTTCTGAATGATTCTTTTTTTTAAATTAAATTCGTGATTGTTATTGTACTTGATTTTCAAATTGGTATATGTAACATTTGATAATCGTTCCAAGTTAATAAAAAATATACGAGGCTATCTATTGTTTTTTATTCCCGTTCGCCACCTATTCAAAGTCGTACTATCGGGCTCCGTATTTGTAAGTCGATATCTTACCTAGTGACTGTGGTATAATTTTAGTTTCTAAAGAATTCAAAGTACTTAACCCTATTCTAGGTTTGCCATTTGGGGGCGTTTTCCTTCCGCGGTCTTACGATATAAATACCTAGTGAATAATGTGATTCGAATCTCGTCGAATTTTAGGATTTAACAAATTGTGTCACTTTGGGGTTACATTTCAATTTGGTTTGATAGCAATAATGCACTTTTTATTCGCACTTTCAATAATATTTTTCCTGTGACCCCTGTGTGACAGTTCATTTGTTAATATTTTTCCTCGCTGCGTATTTTAGTTCACTCTCAAGAATAGACAATTGGCCAAACACGTTTGTCAAATTATCTCCGTGGAACAAAAGGGTGAGTTCGTACAACCAAGGTCCTTGAAATGTCATTCTTGGAACTCTTTGCTGTTACTATTAGAGTTATGCTTAGTTGACTCTATTTCCTCGCTTTGCATGCTCTTTAGCCCTCCATCTGCGCATTTTTCTTTAGTTTCAATCAATGTATTTTAAATGGTTTTAAATCTCAGTAACTTAATACCAGATGAAGGCTTCCATCTTGATGGTTTTTTGTTCTTTTAGATTCCGAAGAAGGCGTTCCTTTCAATATCATCTTGGAAAAGCTGCGATTATTTTCTCCAATAAGTAAATCCCAACGTCCCTTTCGATCTATGACACGATCAGCTTTGAGCAAATTGATCAACCATCTACTTGAAAAAAGCCGAATTTATGCCAGTTTTCCCGACTGCTACAAAATAGCCTGAATTTATGTCCATTTACTCCTCTTAGATTGGAATTAAGTAATTAGATTAATATAACATCTGTATTAACTTTTGCTTCATTGGATGTTACAGTAGTTTTTAAAATTATAACTCATAGTTTAAAGTTGATTTTGTAAAGCTGGAATAAGTGATCCTTCAGTATATTCGTTATGCCTTGTTCTCTTCGGTTAAGTGAATTGTATAAACAATCAAGATAGGAATTTTGCTCTTGAAACCCGAATATTATAATACAAGGCAAATAGGGATTGAATTTCGTTCAACGAACAAAATTTGTACAAACTGGTGAATTCACATTTCAAATCATAGCCTTATTCTGTACCCTTCTTGCTAGTATTGTTGGAACAGAGAATTCTTTCCACCGTTGAAATTACTTTGCCATTTTTCAAGGATTGGGGAAACGTTGAACAATAATCATACTTTGAAACTTGGCATACTTGTTGCTAGGATGCCTGGTTTGGATGGCAGCGTTACACTCGAAAGGAATGAACTTATTTGACATGCACTGAATTACTCAATATTGGAAATCTATACTTCTGCCTCTGTGCTTATTGCTTAACCAAACCGTCAATCATTTATAATCTATTTCAACCTGTATAAGTACATTTTCGAGGTATGAGCAGATGAAGCTTTACTAAAGGGCAACTGTGAGGTTATACAAGGATCCTATCTGTTATAATCAGTAGTAAATCTGATGAAAAAAGTCATTGACAGACTTCCTCAAGTGTTTCACTGCGAATAAGCCAACTCAAGGCAATGCAAGACTCGGCAAAGTTAAAAGTAAATAAATGAAGTAAAATATAGAATAAAGCTTAAATTATTCAGATTGATTCCATCCTGATAAAGGCTGGATCAAATTAACATTATAAACTTGGTTTGGTCAGCTACATGAGGGTAAAAGTACTGATGAAAACGCTATTGTTTTACTAATAGACCCGCATTGCCCTCATACTTTTCTTGTCTTCCATTGGTCTATTATATTCTATGGCCCTATACACAGGGTAGAAATCAACTTAAGTTTGCGTCTGATGCTCTGATTAAAATTGCTTTTCGGTGTAGTTGTAATCAAAATATTTGCTGTTTCATGGAGATCTTACTGGGATATTTGGCTGGGATCATATGTTCCCTCAATTGGTTATTTGATTCACCTGCCACAACCGTTACACGCAAGCGGGCTGAAATAGTTAGGCCAAATTATTCATGCTTTAATTATATTGGTGGGATTTTAATGCGCATATATCACTAAAAAGATCACATATCAGAACAGTCAGGTAAATATTTAGTTCACTTAGATAAATGCCATCATAAAAGACATTTTCCGAATTGCTACTTTCAAATATTATCGGACACTGAAGTGTTCGGCCAAAGTTGGTTCTGAAAATTAAAAGATCGTGATGGCTCCGCCCCAGCAGATCAATATAAATTTTCCCTCTGGAGAACAAAAATCTCTACTTCTCAACTAAAACCTTAAATTGTCGGAAGTAGGGGATTGGAGTTGCTCCAGAATCTTCTTGCATACCATTTTGACAATAAACTGAAGCATAAATCTTTTTCGAAATCAATGCAACTGAAGGTAAATGGATTAGCCATTATTAAACAAATGCCTGAAGTTAACATAGAAAATGGCTTTGGTATTATAAATAGGAAAATAATGTAAATAAGCGGAACGCACAACATAGAGACACAAATGGGTTCGAAATTGCAAAGCGAAGCATCTGGAATGCGATTTGTCCTTATAAAGAGTTAATTTATTCTCATCTGTTTCACTACCTTCACAAACGTCAGTGTCGTCCTTCACTCCATCTCCCCCATCATACTTTCTCCTTCAGCATCGCTTTCACCTTCTTGAGGACCTTTACGACCGTTGGCACCATTTCCATGGATAACTGGAGTATAGAGACAAGCGCAGCAACATAGACCCGTAAGTGCATGTCGAAAGTGCACGCCGAATATCAAGTAAATCATTGGCTTCAGTACAATGAATGTTATACTCAGACACTCAATTGCCATTTCCGTGTACACCGGATTCAATTCCACATACCTCTCCAATTCCAATGCGAGTAGAATTAGTTTTGGAATCTTTGTGATTAACAGGAGAAAGCCCAAACAGACCGTGATGACGACATTAGCAGTCTCCTTGAGAGTCTGTCTAGGCGGAGGTACCAAGAAGTAGAACGGCATGAGATCTGATCTCTTTTCAAAGGGGATCCCGCAGTATAATACTTGATTGTTACCCGCGATTGATACCTTTGGCAGTCTCTTGTCTTCAAATGTCGACAGACTGGGGCAATCGAAGTTGTCGTTTGATGGATTATTTGGGCTTTCTAGATCAGGTTCTTCAATGGCATCATTATTGCGGTCTTTTTTAGCTTTTGTGAACGGATAGCAGTTTGCAAAGTCGTCGCCACAACAGCAGTAGGTCGAGTAAGAACAGAGATTCGTTACAGTTTTCCACTTTGATGAACCCAGGTCGACCATCTTGGAAACTGCCATACTTGTTAGCATTCCAACGCCGAGGTAGGGAAGAAACATTTCAACTGGAATGTTGAGCAGGTAGTCCACTAGGCTCCTAAAATATGGAGGACATCAATAACAATGGTACAACTTAAATAGAGGGAAGCTCGATCTGAAATCTTAATTTTACAAGAGGGAGAGTAAAGACAATAAATTTCAGATTTAATGCTTTCTACGTCGAATCTCTATTGCTCGAGGAATTAGAAAACAGGAGTATTAAACGTCATTTTCTATTCGTTCACGTTTTAATAATATACATATCAGAATTTTAGGCCAATTCGTTTAAGAGATGAAGAAAGTTGCGTTCGACAGGACTTTGGGATCGTATGGACACACTACGCCAATCTGTCGAATTACAGGTCCACTAGTTGAAAAATTAAAGTTATTTACTAAAAAAAAACAATGAGTATTCATGAAAGTTATTGTCACCGTAGGAGGAGGAGATACTGGCAGGATTGTGAGAGTTCATGGGTTTTAACATAGTAGAGTTCACTCAAGTCAACTCATAATCGAAAATGGACTAGAAAATCTCTAGATGACTCCCAATGGGGAAAATGGCTAATGAGTTTGTTGGCAGTCATGTTTTAAGCAGCCGCCAAACCCAGAGGGGGTCTCACGGTGTCTCCCATTTTCTCCATAGGTTCAGATAATCACGATTGGCAGTCAGTTAATTGTGGTAGGCACATTTTCAAGATTTTGAAAACGCGCAAATAGAGGGGCCGGTTGTGCCTAGGTGACTTTGGGCATTATATCCAAACGTTAACGATTTAATACGGTTGATATTCCAAGTAGGCAGAGAGAGGCTCTAATCGAATACCACTGCAGGCGTTTTACTTATGTGCATCAAAATTGTGAATAGTTTATGCTCGTGTGAACCAAGACCCTTATCAAACGGATTTTCTTCTTCATGCTTAAAGCAGGAGTTTTGGTTAAATCGAAGATACTGGACAGGACCATATATAATTGTAAATATTATACTTATTGGGGAGAGATGAGTATAAATAAGATTATTCAAAATGAATTTCAAAAATCAATAAATAACCTTTTTCGCTTATAAAAAACGTAAGTATGAAAGTGAATTAGATTATACAATTAGATGGTGTAAAGCGGAAATGTAGTAAAGGGCACCCATTCTGAGGATACTGATAAGTAATTATCAACTCATTATCTTACCAAAATAATAGCTTAATTAACCACTAATTTGCAAACAAATTATTTTCAATTATCTCGTGGTACACTAAATATTTAACTTGTCAGAGTTATGTCCACCGCAGACTTGACCCATTCCAATGATCCAATTGAGATAATTTAAACTGACGAGCATCAGGACATATCTGAAATTTGGTTCAGTGCATCCACTATTTAAATAGAACTCACTTCCCACGCCTCAACTCCCGTTGATCAATTTTGCCGAGAATGAAAATTTAATGGGCCATGTTCGCATTGTGTGTGCCCTGGAACATAATGAATAATAGCCAAATATGTTCATTAAGAATTGGATAATCGAAAGAAATCAGAAGTCACGGATATTAAAGGTTGCTTAATGATTTGAAAAGTGTCTCTTAATTGCGTCTAATTCCCGGGAATTTTACACATTTTTTAATATTTTCCCATTCAGTAAATGAACTAAAACTCGGTAAAGAATAGAATTGCAAGTGTAAGCAGCAACACAGTAAATACAGCAGGCTCTTCATATAGCAAATATGAAGTAAATTGATAATGATTTCAAAAAGGAGAATTCGATGCGCATTACTAAGACACGCTATATAAAATTATGTAATTTCAAAATAATGAATTGGCATAATCAAAGTACAATTATTTAATTGTGACCAGGTGTGTTTCTGTCTCTATACGTAATAAGCTTTCAATCGACTAAATGAGTAGTTCAGAGCCAGGCAATAATAAAATTTCGTTAACTTATCAGTTTTTAATAATTAATTCTATCAAATACATAAGAAATTGCCTTGAAGAAGTAAATCTTCGCACAGTTTTGTTTTCAAAAGACAGAGAAGAATGTACGAAAGAGAACCCTTACAATAACTAATGTTTATACTATTTAGCAATAAAAGGGCATCAGTTTAATAGCTGATAATTGCAATGGTAACCTTTCAACGTTTATGACACTATTGTTAGGATGGTTTAAAAATGAGGAATTTTACTACTCCCAATCAAGTGTCTGTGGCGTGCACAACGCCTTCGAAGGCTGAACCAAAAATATCTCATTTACCCCTCCAGAGCTGCCTGATCAAATATCAAGCAGGTGCGCTGTAAGTGCCGAGACCGCTCAGACAACCAGCAATCAATAGTCGCTACGTGGTTATCGTAGCCCTAATTATATTTTAATGACTAAGCTTTGTATCTGCGTCCCACAGCCAGAATAAACGCTATTTACCCTACACACTGTTTCCCCCTCCCCCTTAAAACCACCTACCCCCCTCACACACACACAATTGAGGTTGGTTAGCCAATTTCGGGAACAATTTTATTCAAGGGGATTTTAAAGGAGGATTGTTGAGGTTTAGTTCGGGCTTATTTGTGAAGTGAAGGCGGGAAAACACTGGCTTTTGTTGTCATAGCTAAAAAGTTATATAGTTCAACGCCAACTCTATGCGGTGTAACATGATTCATATAGCTAATTTGGCCTTATTTTCAGTAAAAAATGTGAAAAACGCTAATTAAGTATTAATTTTGTCAAGGATAAGCATTCACTATGTTCTCAGGGTTATTAAATTGTGGGAAGCGAATCCTTTATTGGAAAAATGAAGATGAAGGAGGATGTCATCCTGACCCTGAACGAATTCGAGGCGTTGTGAGCATGTCATGAGAGCCGGCGGAATCTATTAGTTACTATGGCAAAAATGTTCGTGGACCATTTTAGCAAGATGGGTCTGATAACTGATGGAGACCATCTGAGAAACTGAGATTAGAGTAGCTTAGATTTATCAGGGGCTACAGACATACCAATTACTTGTTTCCTATTGGCGTATTTAAAAATCTTTGGCACAGACTCCCTACAGGTCCTTACCATCTTATTGGTTGTACTAATGGTCGTAGATCTCCTGCCTAATTTGTGTGATCTTCTTCAAATTGTTCTCAGCTATGCTCATGGCTTCGAGTTGATCCGTTATAAATCGAATATACACTGCCTTGCCTTACTGTTCTTGATGGGCCAACTTTAAGTATTAAGCGTTCAACTTCACCTCCTTCTAAGTAGAGAATGCTAGTTAGTGACAATAAAGGAGGATATTTTACTCTATCCAGGAATTGTTTAACTGACACATCTCAGGATTTACTACACCTCTACAACTCACTGCTCAAGCAGTATGGAATACTGATGTGTCGGAGCAGCCAAGTAGAAAGAGCCAACTGATCTGACAAAAATGACGACTAAGCTTCTTGTGTGAATATCAGACGGTCCATTCTTCAATTGAAGGCAGTTAACTCATTGGAATACTTTGCTTACGTTGTTCCAAATACTGTTATTTATCAGAATATGGAGACTCTATTTTAGACCAACTTGGCACTCCTCTATCAGTTAAGAATGCTCATCTACGCCGTGTTTAATGGATGTTTGGAAATCAACATCAGCGCATTGTCGAAAAGCGAACCAATAGAAATCCTACCTGAGGACCAGATCCTAGTGACAATGTGGTTTCAACTATCACCTCCACTAAATCATACCAAATAAATGACATGGTCAGCGCTAGATGCGTGAGTAATAAGTGGTTCAAAAAGAACAATTTTTTTCAGAGAAGGTAGAAAAGTTAGCTATTAGTAACCGTTTAAGGTCAACTATTTCCAAAATTATAGATCTATTTTAGATTGTCAAATGAAATGGGAAGCTGGAAACAAACCACAGATAGACCGAGTTATTAAAATTATTGACTTCAAAAATAAAACCCTCAAAAACCTGGTAGAGATATAACTGGCTAAGTTAATCTTTTTTTCCAACGCATTACAATGTGCAAAAACTTAATTTTAAACGCATGGAAGCACAGATCGTACCATTACAAAAGCATACATCAAATCTATGAACAGGACTTGGTAGACAAGTCGATGTATTCACCAAAGTGCTTTTGAAATCGAATTAATGTGTAAAGCGTTGCTACTATTTGGATTACGCTAATATTCGTATTAGATTGAGGGATTCCACATTTAGTCCCTAATTCAATTAAATACCCGGGTCCACACTGTTCCTGACATCTTGAAAATTTAGAAAACACAGATGTGCCTCAACCTTCAACTTCATGGCTATTTCGAAGGAAATGTCCATACCAGAACCTTAGTCAACGCCAGTCCAGAAATATCACAACGTCAAAAACTTGACTTCGTGGCATTCAAATTGTGTACAGAATAAGGTGCTGTCTCAAGATTAAATAATCTAAATGTTTTCGCTTTGCTGTGATTGAACCAACAAGCCCCCCCCCCCCAAAGCCCTATAGAGTTAAAAAAATTTAATTTAATAAGACTAGCAGGGCCAAATTATCGCTAAGGCAAGGTAAACAAACATTATTTTCACTCTTTGGCCAAGGGGGGGGGGGTAGACACCAAAAGAAGGATGTCAATAAATGCGAGGAATGAAGAGACGAAGGACCGTGACCCCAACAACGGTAGGAGATATGAAAAATATTGATTTTATAAGGCCGAAATTTCCCCATTTTTGCCTTCCTCAAACCAAACCAGTAAACTGTATGAAAATGTGTTAGTATACTGCTTACCAACTTTTGTTCATGTGAACTTAGTGAAAAACGCAAGAACCGAATACGAGAATAATCTCAGAAACGGGATATTTCAGCAGATTTTGAGTAATACAGGCGAAGTTCTCACGCACTTACATGGTTTTAATGTATAAGGCGAATACACGGCTAAGGTCATATTAAGGCATACGTAAAGGCATCATTAGTCCTCAGAGGACAATGTAGTTTTTCGTTTTTTGACGTACCTATATAGCGAGCTGTTTCCCATGGATGTGAAGACCACTTTGTACCCATTGGGAATCTCTGAATTCGGTACACTTCGAAATTCAAAGAATCGTGGAATTATGTAGCAGAAGGAGAGCAACAGGACCACAGAGATCATCCGCACATGGATTCGAATTGAAGTCACTGACTTTGAGAAATAACCTCGCCGAAGATAGAGATATCTCTCCATTAGCAGACAAATTGTCAACCAGACCTAAAATAGAAAGTGGAGAAGTGGAGTAATTTCATATTACAAAATCAAGTGGAATAGATGGACTTAACGGTAAGCGTGACAAGGAGAGTCTAGAGACTTCGCATTGTTTTGACCAAATGAAACAAAAATTATTTGTGAGGCTAATCGTTTTTGTGTCATTTTTAATCGGAAAATACTTTTTCGCTGACTGAAACGAACTAATTACAGAATATGCTACCAACTAAATACACTTTCACATTTGGAATTCAAGAATGTCTTTAGAAAGTTCTAAAAGTTTGTATCTATCAAGACACTAACTGGAAGAGTTATTAACGTGACTTCAAGAGCCCAGTTCCTATTTGTAAGTACTAATGACCCTAATTAAAAATAAGCATAAGAAACTCTTGAAATGTGAATTAAACATAAGCATTACACTACAATTTCTTAAATCGTTCGAAAATTAACTACAGTAACTGTTGTCTTGTCATCATTACTTGTTAGTCATAATCGCCAGTAAAGCTCCTTTAGGAAGCAAATCAAATTAGTCTGAATGATCCCCACTGGACTAATTATCTTCCTAAGGCTAATGCGATACAGAAGCCTCACTTGAGCAGAAAGACCAATAGCTAAATGGGACTCAAATTAGTTAGAATATGAGTGTTTTATAGGGCATCATTGGTAGTTTTCTATCTGTCCCTAAGCTAAAGCTTCACAAGTTTAGTGATTGGAAAAGAATTGTTGCTCAATTTTATATCATAAATACTTTATGGATATGGTAAGTCTAGCTTATCTCAAGTAACATCTCCATCATCATGTAATTTGTACGGGTGAGTAGATTACATTAGTAGATTTTAATTATTGAAATGCATGTTAACGAAAATCAACTTCAATCTATTTAAGGTGAAGTGCCTTTGCCTAAATGAAGCGAGGGAGCGATTGAAACGATTATCTAGTTAGACTACTTTGTTACACGGCTGTTAGGACACCAAGTCAGTTAGTTTCAGGGCTTTATCTATTACCCACAGTACTACCGAATGTTGGATTTCTATGGTTATAACTTGATATGTCGCTATGTCACCATTAAAGCGATTATTGGCCAAGCGTGGAGCAAACCACCTAGCCTGTATTTGGTTTCCTTATTCTCCTGAAGTGGTCGATGAAAACAGACATCAACCACCACTTCGACCTAAGTTTATCAAACATTAATAAATCTGGTCTGAACACCATCCCTATCGCATGGGATTTAAGTTCTCAGGAACGTTGGATCTAATTATTCCAGTTTATGTTGACGCAGTTATTCGCGCAGAACCCGATATGAGAGCAGTGTGGCAGAACTCGGATGAATAGTGGCCATTGGCTTGATCATATTATACTGATATTCATATGCAGTTTTAAATGTGAGAATAGTGGGATCCTCTCAACTTTTAACCTTTTGTTCATTAATTATACCTTTCATGTATCCTATAGACTCTGGATTCTTTCACTATTTACCTAGCCAAACTGTAGGATGTTTCTAAATGGAGGTAGCACTTATGGAGTTAAAAACTATAAAATAAGCAAAACCAGACAATCAATGGGGAACCCAGAGAATAGGTTGGGAGGTTCACAATCTAGAAATTTAGGAAAAGCGCAGTGAAATATAATTTTAAAACAAAAGGCAATAGCATAAATAAGGAAGAGAGTTCCTTCGACAAACCAAATTTAATTCTTTATTTCCATACAATTCGTTTTCTCTGCAATGCTCTTCAAATAATTGGACTATTTCTAGCTTTTATAAACTTATACGTAAAAAAATAGTTGAATGAAAATATTTAATTCACTCACCGAAGAAACCTCAAAGAAGACTGTAAACGGTACAGCAACAGGTACAAGATAGGCGGCCCTTTGAGCATAAGCAGTTGTCTGATCGGAAAAGCTAACGCCATTCAAATGGACAGCTGTTTTCAGTGGTAGTGTGAATGCCAAATAGAGACAGTCAAGTAATGCAATCACTGTAAAGTAAAGCGTGGCTCCACATCTATTCGTCGATCTGTTAAAACCAACCATACAAGCAAAGTTGAGGAGAAGACCAGCTGAGCAGAGTAGAGCAAAGACGATTCCATATAGAGTGTAAAAAAGGTTGGCATTCCAAGGTTTTCCGCAAAAGTAGTCGTCATAACAATCTGTGAGATTTCTGAAGGCAGGAGCAGTGTGCACTGTAGCAGTAACAGGCGTAACATTATGCGGGGCTGAGATAACAGTTCTATTTGAAATAAAATAAATATATAAAACCTTAAAATAGTAATTATTAAAAGCAACCCTAATAATTTCTCAGTCACTTCAACAGACTCTCCATAAAATCTATATCTTGGCCACTATAGTTTTTATGCCATTCAATAAATGTGGCGTAATGAGTTGTACACTTTGCAGAGGTCAGACCAAACTGCTAAGGCACCGATGTAGTGGGGGAGCATGCATAATGCATATCCATTGAAACCAATAAATACCTTAATTTTGCAATAATGCAAACAAGTTTTACCATCACAATGCCAAAATATTAGATGTGGTGTACATTCTTTTGAAAAATAACATCTATGGCTAATGAATAACACCCATGAAATTAAATCCGTGATAATATCATCCCCAAAAATGCGGTAAAGTAGTAAAAATATGTGCAGTATTGACACTAAACATCTGATTTTACAAATATTCAAAAATTTTAAAAAGGCAACAAATAAAAAACGTAAAATAAGCTAACGTTGCATTTTACATACCCAAAAAATTCACTTGGATGTGGAGCAATCGAACAAGTGCTGAAACGTGTGATATACCGGCACCAGTCGCCAAATTTAGGATAATCCCGAGCTTCTTCAAGAATCTCAGATGAACAATATTTTTTAAGTGATTTAGCAGTGTCGTAATATGAATCTGCTGTCATGTTGTAAATATCCGAAACCATTGGAAGATCAAAATATTTAAGCATTAGGTCGGCAATCTCATACCAACCCAAATTTTCAGCCATCTTATGTCAAAGAACTATTGATAATTAACGATTATTTATGGAAGTAGAAAGAGTGGCTAAACGCAAGAAATACTAATTCATGATATGGATGTAATGGCCAACAGGACAATTGACACAGGAAACAAACTCCGATTTGAAAAGATGCGTTTGGCCACAATTTTCGGATTTAAATTGAACTACATTAACAAGTAACCTAGCAATTAAATGCGCTTTATAATAAGAAAAATTTTTCTAATATAACACATAAGATAAAATGTATTTATTTCAATTTTATTTTCATCATATTTTTACTCAAACTATTATCTATTTACTAAAGTCATTATAGCATTTATTTATATCAAATGGCAGGAGTCTTGAAGGTTATCATTAGCCCTTTAGTTGACTTCAGACTTCACAGAGAGAAGGAACATCAAATTGAAAAAAGTCGAGAAGGAGGAGAGAACAGAAGAGTGTTTCAAAGGTGTAAGAGACAAAAACAAGAGTGGAAAAAAAGGTGAGGTGAGTACTGTGTATATAGTCGAATATGGCATAGAGTGAGGTGATGGTCGTTTGAAGTGAAAAGTCAACTGCCAGCTAATAGACTTTTTGCCGTATGAATATACGTTGCCCAGGGTGCTCCACGTGGAGTTAAGTCTATCGAACACCCTAAGTCATTATAACATTATTATTATTATTTCAAAGGGCAGACTTTATGATATTTATCATTTGCCCTTAAACTTTGACTTCAGCTTTCCCCATGGGTGGGGGTACATATAGAGTAGTTAATTAATAACAGTCATTAACTGTCTTCTTGCTTCCCAGTATCTCTGGCTTTCCGTCGTTGTCTTTAGGGCTGGACACCGAATCAGGTGGGTCTTCACCATTTCCTCCTGTAGGTTACATAGGGGCATATGGTTTGAGTGTATACTCCCAATCTGTGAAGGTGTTTTGCCAGGCACTCGTGTCCGGTACGTTGTCTAAACACAGCAACGGCTTCGTTTCTTGGCCTGTCGGTTATGTCGGAGAGTGCCACTGACACTATTTCTCCTTTGTTCGAGCTTAAGTTCGTTTACACCTTGAGGTCTTGAATTCTCTCCTGATTAAGGCCTTCATTATGTGGAAAGACATCGGCCTGTCCATGCATTGCAAAATTGTTGTCCCCTTCCTAGCAAGTGTGTCAGCAAGCTCATTGCCTTTAATGCCACAGTGACCATGAATCCATTGTAGGACTACTATTTTTTTTCTTTCTCAGCAGCTGATACACATTATAACATATATAGTACTAAATTATATATCACACAATCTTTTTTTATGTTTTATCCGTGCTTACATCTGAAGATTTCTCGTAACATTATAAACTACTATTGCTCTAAAATTCGCTCAATTCTTTTTTCAACTCCCATTTAACTATGAGTAAATCTGCATTTCTTTAATTATACGGATTTAAACGTTACCACACCTACATCTTTATGCACACAATTCTTTCATTGACTAGTTCAAACCAGTAAAACTAATTTAAAAAATGCTGTTACTTTGGTGAAAGGACCAATCCCCCTGCTCACTTTTTGATCATGGTGGTACTAGTTCCTCTACCCACCTCTGCACAACCTACTTTACTTGATATTTTATTAGTGGTGCTGATGGGGGTAGATTAATTTCAGACCACAAACTTTTAGTTGACAAATATCTTTCAAATTCAGCAATATAAACTGGCTTATAGTCCCCCCCCCCTCTTCCTACACCAATAAATTTCGAAAATAAATAAAGCAAAATTTCAGAACACGATAGCCAAAATACATTCCCAAAAGGTCCCGAAAAATCACATTCCGTATCTACACTAAGATTTCGATTATTAATTAATTGTTCTTAAGGGCATTTTCCAACAATATTACGATATCATCGAAGCCACTTTCTTTTGCTTCCTCCAGTGCTGTCGTACCATAACCTGTTGGTTGAGCGGGATCAACGCCAGCACCACTTGCTTCAAGCATATCCATTTCATCATTTCCTTCAAATGACTTGTTCACCGTCTTCGGAGTTATTAAATATCTGACGGTATCGGTCTGGTGATACGCCACAGCTGTGTGAAGCGGTGCACGACCCTCGGCATCATACTCCTGCAAGAATATGAAATACTCAAGTCCCGTTTTACTGAAATTAAGTTACATCTCTCTCTGAACATTTTAAGCTCAACAGCATGAAGGTACTCTGTTTATATTGAACATGGATATATGATGTTGAGTAGCTTTAAAGCTGTACAGCTAATATGCCGGTGAGAATACTACAGTTCTAGATAAGAATATGTAAAAACAGTAGCAAAACTTGGTCACGAAATTTTAATAAACTTTGTATAGGTCCCATGAATTGCCCTCTTCTTCCCGCTCTGTAGGATAAAATGAATTTTTATTCTAATTTAACCTTTGATATTCCCATTTTAGGAAAGACTATCGTATTTGTTAGTCTTCTGGAAGGCGTTTAGTCTTTTTAGGTGGGGACTTTAAACTAACTTTATTTTCGGGATTATAGCTACCCTAACCACTTCAAAAATCACACAGATTTTCGATCATGAAATTGGCAGTTCGGTAGCTTCAAAACTCACTTTAAGTGACAAGCCAGCCAGTCGATAGAATTTCAACTGGTTAATCCTTCCTGCTCGAGCAGCACCGTTTGTTTCACGAGCTCGAGCTGATGTGATGGATGAGAAACGGCAACCAAACTTTCTCATTAGCTTTATCAGAGGAACAGTCGCATTGGGACTGCGAACAGCCCATGATAGAGGTGTGAAACCGCGTTTGTCAACCACGTTTGCGTTAACACCATTCTCCAACATGAGTCGACAAGATCCTAGCGCTCCGGCGCCTGCAGCGACATGCAGAGGGTAGACGTGTCTTTTGTCGTAAAGCTATATGCAAAAATGACGTCAAATAAGCTAAAGTAATGGAAAGATTGATGAACAAAGACTGCGAAATAAGTGAACTCCCTTATTTTTCCTTTATTCCTACATCTCCTTCACCATCATTCCCACTCCCATTCCTCTGTGTCATGAAATACAACCATATTTATGTCATTCCACCAATAGTTCTGCAGCATTAAGCTAATATGCATCCATATAAAGTCGATAAATGACTATGCATTTACTGAAACGTGTTGATTTTCACCCTTTGTGTTTCAATGAAATAAACCTCTATTTATTGTGACTGGTGGAGGTTTCAAATCAATTCTTTTCTATAGCTGCCCCACTCCACGTTAAAAGTACGTCAGCCATGATAGCATCACAGCGTACTTGTTCAAGTGACTCGTGAAGTGACCTTGTATTCCTAATCATCTTCTCACTCACACAGACAAACTACTGCCGGACCACTTGATTTATAGCATATCTCTGATGAACTTGCAAGTATTTTTATTTAGATTAGCAAACAATTGATGATCTGTTTTTTTTTGTTTTACTTTTCAAAATATCTTAAAACATAAGAGGGCTTTGAAGTCATAAAAAAATCTTACCGTTCATGGGCCAAACCTCTACTAGTTGAGATACAGTGACTTAAGAGGAGATATGTACTTCGGTACCGAAAGCAAGGAGGTTGGTAAATCATCCTCTGAACTGATCAACTATACACGTTGATAAAGTCCATCATCAAAATGAATTAACGCCATATGACTACAGGAAAATGTCTCAAATATGGTTATAATGAATATTGACGATTTTATTGTTCCCTTTCCAATTGTTGCAAGCTTTACCATAAAAATTTTCCATAAGAGGCCCACAATCTGGTATTTTTTCTGTTGACTTACTATAGGGGGGAAGTTGATCAACGGCTTAAGGGAATGCTACCTTGCTCTGCATTATATACACGCCTTACAAAGCAATAAATTCCTACTATATTTAATTACAAAGTTCCCAATTTACCTCAAAATGACCAGCGATACGCAAGAGTTCCTGGAGCACTTCAACCTCATCATTCATAGCTGCTGCACACACCAGTGAACGGAATAGGTTGGCTGACCACAAATTCGTAAGTTCAGCGTTCTCCGCATTCATCAGTATGCAACCCAGGCCGGTGGTGGTGGCCATGGTGGCCATGCCTTCGACGGGACTACTCCGATCCGGCGAGGATTTGCGGTGACGACGAGTTTCAACAAGGGGCTCGGTAATCTCCCCGCGAAGATTGTAGCTCAACATTCGACGTTGGGTAGCTGTGTCGCTCCATTTCCCCAGAACGTAAGCCATTTTCATTAAAGCTGCCTCCGTGGTTATATCCTATAAATTGTAAACCACATTTACTGATTCAAATTAAGTAGAACAGGAACACGAAATTTTATACTTATGTAGGAAGAAAATGAGAGTTTAACTCATTTCTTCGATTTATTCTATTTTATTGCAATTTATACTACGTCTATTTTGGTTGATTAACTTTTAAATTCTTTTATGGGTTTCGATTTTTTGACATAGCTCGAGTTAAGCTGTGATAATTTTTCGATGTTAAAACGAGAATCTGTGTTTTCATTCCTTCTAGCTAGGGATATCGACTTTTAGACCGAAGAGAAGCCTATCATTGGTAAGTTAGCGAGTAGCTGAAATATATGAAGGCCAAATTCAATCTCTATGAGAGTACAAGTAGTTACTTATTGTGTGATGCTCTAAAATGACGACTACTATTCTATTGATGAGGAAGTCTATTCTCGTCTTCTTTTAATCTTAAAGGAAAGTACAATTCTCAAAGAAATATCCACTTTCTCTCAATCTTCGATTTCAATATTTATCAATTTCAATTGAAAAGTGACCTGAAATACATATCATTAAACGTTAAAATGCTCATCAATGGGCTACTTGACTAGCACACTGTGAATTTCTGTAACCAGCCGTACGAGTGCCGAAGTAATATATATANAGCGAGTAGCTGAAATATATGAAGGCCAAATTCAATCTCTATGAGAGTACAAGTAGTTACTTATTGTGTGATGCTCCAAATGACGACTACTATTCTATTGATGAGGAAAGTCTATTCTCGTCTTCTTTTACTCTTAAAGGAAAGTACAATTCTCAAAGAAATATCCACTTTTTCTCAATCTTCGATTTCAATATTTATAAATTTCAATTGAAAAGTAACCTAAAATAAATATCATTAAACGTTAAAATGCTCATCAATGGGCTACTTGACTAGCACACTGTGAATTTCTGTAACCAGCCGTACGAGTGCCGAAGTAATTGGTTAGATCGAAGGAAAGGTCCACAAGAGCAATCATACCAAACCCAGGCCACAGGCTCATTGATGAGGTTCCGAGTTCAGATCTATATATATATATATATATATATA